>SSNS01000722.1:76927-91889 GCA_006937985.1 Aphyosemion australe | reverse complement strand
GTAGCTAGCTTGTTCAGTCTCTTCCTGTCTCGGTCAGAGCTGCCTACACCCCAGCAGACTACAGCAGAATGAATAACAGAGCCAACAACAGAGTGATAAAAGGATTTTAGCAGCTGGGATTTAACTCCGAAGGACCTCAGCCTCCTCATGAGATGGAGGCGGCTTTGGCCCTTCTTATACAGAGCATCTGTGTTGTGGGACCAGTTCAGTTTACTGTTGAGGTGAACACCCAGGTACTTAAAGGTGTCCACCACCTCAATGTCTGCTCCCTGGATGTTTACTGGTGAGTGAGGAGGAGTGTTTCTCTGGAAGTCAATCACCATTTCCTTTGTTTTACTGGTGTTCAAGCGAAGGTGGTTACGCTCGCACCAGTCCAGAATCCACACCAGAATGTCATCCTCTTTGGCAATGTCCAAGGCTTTCAGCTGGATGATAGGTCGGGTAATGGGCATACCTTTGTTACATTTCTCAGTAACAAACTCGCATACCCTCCTGTCAATTTCTTGGAAGCGGCCGCTTTGAGGACCACAAAAAGCTTTTCTCTTGCTGTTAACATTTCTCAGACTTGTTCTCTTTGGATGTGCAGTCGTATATTATACTCCAAATCCCCATATTTCCTGGCTGCCTAGCCTGGCGCCCTCTGCTGTTATGGTCGTGTAATGACCCCAGCATGTGTGAATGCTTAGACCCCGATTATAAAACAACCCCACATTTTAAAATTATTTTCAATGAAAAAACGTGCTTGATGCTTGAAATTATGAATAATTTAGATTTGATTGACAGGAAGCATGAGCGTCAGAGCTAGCTTCAGAGCTAGCATAAGCAGCTAGCTCCAAGGAAGGCCTCAGCCTTACGTTAATAGATGTTCAGCCATTTCGACTCTCTGAACTGTAGTTGTGTTTTCTGCGTGTGCGTGTTTGGATGTTAATCATGGAATTATTTGGACAAAGAGGGAAAGCTGTGGAATTGTTTGCACCAAGAGATCATCCAAGAAGTCTGCTTCATTTTGATCAGTAAGTAAAATTATATTTCTGTACTTTATTTCACTGGTTGAATGGGGGAAGATGCTGTGTGTTTAACATAACACTGCTGGTCAAAGATGGGTTGAAATATAACGTGTTTGTGGGGCTGGCTGTGTACCGAAACTCGAGCTAGGTAACCTAACCAAGGCCAGCTAGTGGAGGCATTGGGACTTCACTGGTCCACCACGGTTAAAGATCCGCGAGGGCGCCAGTGCAGAATGGTTTGCCGAGTTTCGGCAACGTGACTCTCCTTGTAACAGTGGCAGCCCTGCGATCAGAGATCCTGGGAATGTGCCGCTTCATCCTTGCGGAGGCACGCAGTCCAGCGAGGCGGGGGCCCGGCCTCTCCTGTCTCCTGTCCGGGAAAAGCTGCTACACACAGGCAGCCGCACACTCCCTTCTCCCGGCTCCCTCGGGAGAAGGGAGTGTGAGGCTGAGGCTGTGGTTGTCGCCTGTGGAACTCTCTGAGGGAGACTACAGAAACAATTCAACTGTTTGAGCTGATCTCTTTACACTTTGGAGTCGCTCAACCGCGTTTCTCTTGCTAAAAGCGCCCGGAAAACTTCATTAGCTTTGAGTTAGCATGTAGCTAATGTCCTACTGACCTCCCACGCTCCGTCTTTGCTTCAGGTGTTAGCTCAGTTTAGCTAGTAGCTACATTGGTTTGTTTTCGCCCACCCTCACTGCCCTCCCTCAGCTCCACCTCTTTTCCCATTTATGGATTGTCTGGGTGTCACGGCCAAAATGGAGGCGGTGGGAACCTCCCACTTTGAAACATTTTGGATATTAATATCCAAATGGGCGGGCTATGTCCGTAGATTTATATTTCGATGGGTCAAACGCACGAAAACACACCAGAATGTCAGTTTCTCAACCTTTGCTCCTGCGTCTTTCTATACAGGAGGAGCGCTCCAGCCGTGGCACAGTGCGCTTCCGCTGACACAGCCGCTGTCCTCTCCTCCGCAGACATGCTCGTCCCAGCGCACCTCCACAATGTTTTAAGGCTGTAAAACCCCTCACTACACACAATACGCTTTTCTCAGAAAGACAATAAGATTTTCACACTTTTCTCTCATGTTTAAACACTCTCAAAGTTCAAACCTTTGTACGTTTAGATGCAGAACACAATGCACTGTAAAAAAAAAAAAGCATGCAAAATTGCACAAAAAGATCTTCGAAACTGTGAGGCCGCGAAAGGTGAACCGCGTTATAATGAGGGACCACTGTAGAGCGCTTTTTTATTGACAAGTCACAAAACTGGTCAGGCCTGCTGGGGCTCTAATGGAGCGTGGTTTTGTGTTTTGACACTATGTGGCAGCAGAGCACTGTTTGTGTACATAGAGGTGTGGGTAATTACTGACATGATGCAACAGATGTATTTCTGCTACAGAGAATCTAAAATAAATGCTATGCTTTTTGTTCCTCCTTGCTTTAATAAAGTTCCTGTGGATAAAGTTACTGCCTGCTACCTTCTACTTAACAAAACATAACACAGGGCTGTACAGTGCGACATATATGCAGTTAGCATATCTGGTGATATCTTCATTTGAACTTTAAATCACAAACCTTGTCTTAGATCCGCAATTGATGCCTGGAGCACCTGGATGCTTTGTGTTTTTGTTCCTGGGACGTGGAATCATGTTGTTGTGAACCACTAGCATAGCGCTACATTAGCTTAGTGCTGTTGGAGCTGCAGTAGCAGAACAAGCGCGCTTGTTGTGTTAGATAACCAGAAGGTCACACCGGAAAAAGATTGTATAACCCGGAATAGGGTGTTCTACAGTTGACGTCACCACGCAAAGGCTGCTGGGAAGGGTCATACTGATAAGCCGCATTAACAATAGAAAATATACAGTTTCAGAGCGTTTTGACATCGATATGAAGGCATAAAATGGAGGAAGTTGTTTTGACGGAGAAAAACATACCAGAGAGCTTTTCTTGATGGTGACCCTGCTAATTATCGATCACCAGAACTGAAGCGCTAGCTCAAATGAAAGTGAAAGTAAAAACTAACCCTCGCTAGCAGCGCTGTTGTTTTAAACGCCGTTATTCCCATCACGGCTCCTTCTTGAGTAATATAAAAATAAGTTCATTACTCACAGTGCTCAAGTAACATTTTCTCAAGGTAGTTTTTTAACTGTCAGGTTATTATTTGTGTCCCTACTTTTTATATTCCACTCACCTCTGGTCAAAAGCCTTTTTCGTAGACTTTTGGGTGGACATGCTGTTTGGCCCAGACGTTCAGCTGGACCGCTACCTCCTTGTTAACTCTCCTCCGTTAACAACGCTGCCTCTAACTCTCCGTTAACAACGCTGCCTCCACTCTCCGTTAACAACGCTGCCTCTAACTCTCCGTTAACAACGCTGCCTCCACTCTCCGTTAACAACGCTGCCTCTAACTCTCCGTTAACAACGCTGCCTCTAACTCTCCGTTAACAACGCTGCCTCTAACTCTCCGTTAACAACGCTGCCTCCACTCTCCGTTAACAACGCTGCGTCCTGCATTAATTCTCCTCCGCTGCTCCTCCTGGATAACCCCACGACTGAGAGCGTCGTTACGACCGGCGGCTGGTCATTCTCGGATGTAGGACTTTCCCCTCCAGGAAGATGTAAGTAACAAATATACGTGCTTTTCTTGATCTGCTCCACACAGTTAAAACCCACTCGTCCAACTTAAAAACTACCACCGCTTTGCTTCTTCTGTCTTTAGCTTAGCCCGTGTAGCTTTCCAGCTGTTTCACGTGGTGTCGGCCTGAAACTGGCGTCTCCGGGTCTGCAGCGTTATACTATGGACTTTACCGGCTTTGGAAAAGGGATAAAAAGTCCTCTCCAACATCCGATCTGGGCGTCTAGAGTCCGATTAGCACCTCCCCCAGCAGCAGCGTTAAGTTCCTTGCTGTTTGAAAATCTTTAGGAGTCGAAAAAATAACTTTAGCTAGATCGGAGTGACTCAGACCCATAGGAACCCATACTAAAATGGAGATTGTTTGTATGACCATATTTCCCAGAGTGCTTTGCGGCAATCTATTTTTAGCTACTGTAGAAAGCTCTATTGAAAGTAAACGAAGCACCAATTTACAAAATAACATCAAACATTTTTAAAAATCAATTTAATTGAATTATTTGAGTATTCGTTTCAGCCCTATATAAAAGATCGTTTCTTCTTCTTCTTAAGCCTAATTTATGCTTCTCCGTCAGCTCCCCGAGGCAGAGACACACACGCATTGATGGAACCGTTTTGCTCTTAAACTTCTCTGTCACCTGGAAAGTGCTGCAAAGCAGTTCCCCGCCAGGACAACAGAGGGCGTAACACTTTTCTGGGGTATCCTGTCATGTATCCGGTCCAAAATAGTGCATTTACAGTTTATATTTGCAGTTTATATTGTGCTTTTTTGCATTTAAGAGACTTTTTAACACAGACAAACTTGTCCCTCATTCTCCTCCACCTCTTCATGCACTTGTCACCTCTAAACCCACGTTTCCCGTCATTTCCGTCCACGAATAAAACGCTTGCTGTGCATCTTTACACTCCTCCAGTCACGGGTGAATAAACGTTCATATTTTCGGAGTTTTACCACGAGGTATTGTTCAAGCTGCTCCGTGTTTGCCGCTAGATATCTTCGGCTCTCTTTTTATGTTTTGAGGCGGCGATGGCGGAGCTGGTGACGTATTTAAAGAAGTGGCGTTCTGACCAATCACAAGCTTGCGCTCTCCATCTCGTTGGTCGGATGTTTAGAAAAGAGAGCTCGACTCCGTCCGTCCTTGCAAGCCTGCTGGAGAGATCTTGCAACGACGTATCATGGCGGTCTGTTCGTCCGTACTGACAAAAACGGAGAAGTATAAATTAGGCTTTATTCTTCTTTTACCGAACAGAAAAACAAACAAAAACACAACCTGCACCAAACCAAAGTACGGGAAGAAGGGAAACGTTTATAAGTACAACATGGCAGTGTTGTGCCTTAATGAGTTTATTGAGTGATCGTTCGTGAACTTGTTTGTTTTTTTTATGAACGTATTTTATTTAACCTTTATTTATCCAAATGAGTCGATTGAGAACTCGTTCTCATTTACGAGGACGATCTGGCCAAGAGGCAGCAGCAACAGACACATAGTTAGCTTTACACAAACAGACGAGATAAAAAACAGATGAGATAAAAAAAACAAGATAAAAATAAAATAAAACTGCTAAAACAACGATAAAACAAAGTGAACTGAACTTGCTTCTATTTTGAAAAAGAAACAATCTTTTATATAACGCATCTCAAGATAAAAATCACGAGGTGCTTCACAAAAACAAAAAGTAAAATAAAAATTAAAAATATCTAAAAAGGGAAAAGTAAAAACTGATTAAAAAAGGATGTGAAAAAGGGCAAAAGTAAAATTAATAAGGAAAGGGTGATCAGTGGATCATGGGAAAAGCAGAAATGGTAGACAGAGCAGAACGAAGAGAAGGTAGCAAAGAAGAATCAACCAAAGGTCACTCAAAATCCACCTGAACAGGTGAGTTTTCAGCTGCTGATGAACTTTAAGTGAGCGTGCTCCTTCTAGCGTGTTTGAACAGGTTTATGAATGGCGCACTCTCTCAGTTTGATAGCTCCAGGACTCCACAGAGCAAAAGCTTTAGCTAAAACATCCCGTTAACCATAGACTTTATAAAACGTAGACCTCGCTAATGCGGCCGCCATAGCCAGTAGCGGTGGGTGTGGCGTCTACTCTTCAGGGCCTATGCTGTTGAGGATGGACCTGAAATGAAAATGTTCTTTTTTAAATTACACTGACAAATAAACATGTCTGAAGATATTTCTTGTTATTGTGTTTTCATTATATATGCACTGCTAGTGTTAGAGTCAATGTGTTTAAATGATTATAATAACTACTTTTGGCTTTTTGAGACTGTTACAGGATTTTTATGCTGGTGCTACAAAACCTACAACCTTTAAACCACCAGTGCTAAAGCTAAAAACGTACAGCCCTGTAACATTGGCAGCTAGGATAAAAAGACGAACTTCTACGAGGACAAACGATGTTTTTTCTACACAAGGACGACCAGGCTTTTGCTGCTACGCCATTCCCGCCTCCGTTTTCCATCCATCCATAGTTTAGTTATAAAGCACATTTTAAAACACAGCGTTGCAGCTGATCAAAGTGCTGTACGTACAAAAAAAAGTGATAGGAAAAAAACTAGGCTAGTGTGAAAAACAGACCACAGAGGAGACAATACAATAAAGCAAGCATTACAGTACAAATAAAAACATTTAACTCATTCACTGCCATTGACGACTATAGTCGTCTTTTACATTTTTTTACGGGGCGGGCGGGGGAATGAGCCCCCGCACCGTGAGAACAAACATCACATGTCTAAAGCGGATCCGTGTATGTCACACATCACGCGATCAGAGAGCGGAAAATCAATGGATTACGAGTTTGTTTTGGGCCACTGCTGTGAAACAAACGATGCGCCGAACCGGAAATGCGTCTGCAGCTGCATTTTTACTGTTTTTTGAAGAATCACAGAACATTGTACACATTTTTTTACGGGGCGGGCGGGGGAATGAGCCGTTATTGCACAAGTATAGAACACATGAATATTGCATTGGTGTTATTGTGTACCAGGATGATACCAGCACAGCTTAAACTGAGGAGTTAAACACTCTTACAGCAGAGGGGATGAAGGATCTGCGATAGCGCTCAGTTTTACATCTGGGATGTCTCAGTCTACCTCTGGAGGAGCTGTCCATGATCTCCACAGTGGAGTGCAGTGGGTGGGAGGGGTTTCTTAAGATGGAGGTCATCTTCCCCAGCATCCTCCTCTCACACGTCTCCTCAACAGAATCCAGTGGGCAGCCCAGAACCGAGCTAGCTTTGGTAGCTAGCTTGTTCAGTCTCTTCCTGTCTCGGTCAGAGCTGCCTACACCCCAGCAGACCACAGCAGAATGAATAACAGAGCCAACAACAGAGTGATAAAAGGATTATAGCAGCTGGGAGTTAACTCTGAAGGACCTCAGCCTCCTCATGAGATGGAGGCGGCTTTGGCCCTTCTTATACAGAGCATCTGTGTTGTGGGACCAGTTCATTACCAGTTTATTACTGATTATTCTTACAGATTTATTTTGCAATAAAATCAAACATTTACCAAGTTTAATAAAAACACCAATAAACTGACTAAGTATTAAATATGCAAAACAGTCAAAAAAGAAATGTCAGTTGATGTTTCAGAGCATTTATTAAGCAGATGTTATTCAGGGATGTTAGTTTACATGTAAATAAAAATAAATACAATTTTAGAATGGAAAGACAAATTCGACTAATAAATTATGTCCAATATAATATGACAAGTAAATCTGACACTCAGTGGCTGACGCTAATAAATAATCTTCCACCATTGCGGTTTTGTTTTTCCACTGGTCCGTCCCCTAAAGTGTTCATGCGGCACGTGTAACTTTTATGTTTCTGCCATATTTTGTGGCTGTTTTATGGCACTGATTTCTAATCAGCTCTGGTGGCCTAGTGGTAGAGTGTCCACCCTGGGACTGGGAGATCGGGGTTCGAGTCCCAGTCGGGTCATACCAAAGACTTTGAAAAAATGGTACCCAATTGGGACACTCAGCATTAAGGGTTTGGATTGGGGGGTTAAACCACCAAATAGTTCCCGAGCGCGGCCACAGCTGCAGCTCACCGCTCCCCACCACAGGGATGGGTCAAATGCGGAGATGTAATTTCACCAGTGTGTGATGATGACTTGGGACTTTAACTAATCTTTTATGAACGTTTACATTTTAATTTTGAAATCGATGCGCGTCACATCGCGATGCATCGATTAAATGGGCTTGTTACCCAAAAGCAGACTGACAGTATAAAAAAACATATAAAACTAAAATATTGATAAGGATTGATAAGAAGCTTTAGTTAATCTGATTTTATCTATCAATTATGCAGAGAAATACTACAAGCAACCGGCCTGGTCTCTTCCCAGTCTCACCCTCAAGATGATAACCACTAAAAAGAGCCCAGATTCATCATCTCTCACCCCTATTGTAACCTTGCACTGCCTTCCTGGGGATCAAGCCCCATGTCACGTGGCTCAGTAAGAGATTATTTGTAAAGATCCCAGACAGGACCTATTCTAACTGAAATACCCACCATTTTGTCTTTGGGAGTTTGGGCTTGTCATAGTGTGCAGGTGGCTAGCTACAAACAGTCTTGACAATGCTTCGGCTTTGTTACTTCAAGACGGAATGGGCCATCCTAAGGGAGAGGGAGAAACACAAAGATTAGTGAATGTGATTCTCAGAAGCCATAATAATCTAACACAGCCTACATTTGTATTATCTTTTACAGGGTGGGCCATATATGGATACACCTTAATAAAATGGGAATGGTTGGTGATATTAACGTCCTGTTTGTGGCACATTAGTATATGTGAGGGGGTAAACTTTTCAAGATGGATGGTGACCATGGTGGCCATTTTTAAGTTGGCCATCTTGGATCCAACTTTTGTTTTTTCAATAGGAAGAGGGTCGTGTGACACATCAAACAAATTGGTAATGTCACAAGAAAAACAATGGTGTGCTTGGTTTTACCGTAACTTTATTCTTTATTGAGTCATTTACAAGTTTCTCTTTGTTCACAGCCATTGACATGTCGAAGAGGTTAACACATGAGCAGCGGATCGAAATTGTGTTGATATCTGGTGAACGCAGTAACCGGGTCATTGCAGCAGATTTCAATGCAAGACACCCGACGAGACCACCCATCTCCCATGCTACAGTTAGCAAACTGCTTGCTAAGTTTCGTGGTCCAGTGTTGGATTTGCCAAAATGTGGATGTATGAAAACTGTCACTAATGAAGAAACATCAGTGGCTGTCCTAGCTTCATTCAGCAAGAGCCCACAGCGTAGCACTCGCCGCATGTCACTGGAGAGTGGCATTAGTCGAACATCCCTTCAGTGGATATTAGCTACTCACAAATGGCACCCTTACAAACTCCAGCTACTGCAGCATCTCAACGAGGATGACCCAGATCGGCGCACAGAATTTGCAGAATGGGCAAAACAAAAATTAGAACCTCAGTGGCAAACTTTTATGTGAATGGTGAAGTTAACAAACAAAACCACCGCTATTGGTCTGACAGTAACCCACATTGGATCCAAGACTTTTGCAACAACAAAAGTGATGGTTTGGTGCAGTATATGGGGTACAAAGATAGTGGGGCCATTCTTCATCAATGGAAACCTCAAGGCCACTGGATATTTGAAATTGCTACATGATGATGTGTTTCTTTCTTTATGCACTGAAGCTGGCACGTTCCCTGAGTTTTTCCAGCGAGATGGTGCACCACCACATTATGGATGTCAGGTCAGAGCATTCCTAGATGAACAGTTTTCTGGAAAGTTGATTGGTCATCGTGGGCCAGTTAAATGGCCCCCAAGGTCTCTCGATCTGACCCCCTTAGACTTTCATCTTTGTGGTCATCTGAAGGCAATTGTCTATGGTGTGAAGATACGAGATGTGCAGCACCTGAAACTGGAAGCCTGTGCTGGCATTTCTCCTGCGGTGTTGCTATCAATGTGAAAAGAGGGTTGCATTGACAATCCAACACAATGGGTAGCACATTGAACACATTTTATAAGTTGTCAGAAACTTGTAAATAACTCATGAAAGATTAAAATTACATTAAATCCAAGCACACCATTGGTTTTTTTGTTACATTATCAATAATTTTGATGTCACATGACCCTCTTCCTATTGAAAATACAAAAGTTGGATCCAAGATGGCCAACTTAAAAATGACCACCATGGTCACCACCCATCTTGAAAAGTTTGCCCCTTCACATATACTAATGTGCCACAAACAGGACGTTAATATTACCAACCATTGCCATTTTATTAAGGTGTATCCAAATAAATGGCCCACCCTGTATATTCACTTCACATGAAAACATCACTCAGTTCAACAAGTTATTTCATGTTTTCTGAACCAATTATGATCTCACCAGCTTAAAACAATAATACTACTGTAATATGTGTGAATATAAAGTTACATCATGTTACGCACCAGCCCATCTAGGTGGTCTGGGTAACAATAATGGAGGCATGTCAAGATGTTAAAGCATGATAAGATGTTTTATTAACAAAAGTAACCAAATGTAAACACAAATTAAACTGGCGGGTAAACAGAAATAACATGAAACTCAAAGAACAGCTTATACCAAACACATCTCAGAGAATCAGCCTTAACTGTTTTCCCATCTTTACTGGGTCGCCACCCCCAAAGTGAATGCCACATTAATTGGACTTCACAGGACCTTTCTACAGGCCCAGGCTAAATCAGGGAAAACCTCTAGTCTGCACTTGGCAGACATCTTTACAAAATTCCACCCACAAGGGTTACCTACACAATTTAGCTAAAACTTTAAACTCTGAGACAAGTTGTTAAAATTAAGAAAACATAGAACATAAACACCACCAGGGAGTCAACAGGACAGAGCTCCTTCCTGTCCTGCCGCTCCAAGAGTCTGAGGTGTGGCTGGGCTTTGTAGTAGTGTCAGGGCTGATTGAAAGTTGGGACAGCTGGTACACTCAAAGTTGAGGCAATTAGTGGGAGTGGAGCCAGGTGCTACAGGTGCTCTCCTCACACACTCAGGAAGGGAGAAAACAGAGGAAAGTTTAAAATACAAAACAAAAACAACCAGGGGCTGTAACACATCAGTTGGCAATTCACATCATGTGTTTCTGTGTTTCCTACAGATGTCCAACAGATGGTGCTGGTTAAAGAAGAAGCTCCTGAAGATGAGAGTGCTGGTGTGGACCAGCAGGACCCAGAACTCCTCCACATAAAGGAGGAACAGAAGGACCTCTGGATCAGTCTAGAGGGAGAGCAGCTCCATTTGAATGAGGAAACTGATGCTGCCAGTTTTCCATTTACTGTAGTTTCTATAAAATGTGAAGATGAAGAAGAGAAACCTCTGTTCTCACCGCTTCATCAGCAGCAAATAGAAGACAGAGATGTTCTAACCAGCTGCTCAGGTGATCAGATGACTGTAAAAACTTGTGGAAGGGCAGAAACTGGCAGGAACCCAGATCTGAACCCTCATGAACAGACATCTGATTCTTCAGAGTCAGAAATTAGTGGAGACGATGAAGAGGAGGATGATGTGGATCTAGATTCTGAGCTGTCAGACTCTCGGTCTGAACCTGGAGACGATGACATTGACTGGAATGAGAGCAGGCCTTCTGAGTCAGATGTTAAGACTGTCAACAAATCATTTAGTTGCCCTGAGTGTGGTGAACAATTTCTCCAGCAGTTGTCTCTCCAGGAACATGTGAGAGTGGCAAGTCATTCAGCAGTAGAGTCTTCAAGCTGTTTGGTGAATAAGGAATATGTTAGAGTGAAGCAACATGTAGACTCATGCAGGAAAGTCCAGACAGAACTAAAATTATATAGTTGTGACGACTGTGTTTGTGAGCTCTGTGGACAAAGATTTAGCCAAAAGACAAATTTAAACAGACACATGAGAGTCCACACAGGAGAGCAGCCTTTTTCCTGTGACCTCTGTGGACAAAGATTTAGTCAGAAGACAAGTTTAAAGAGACACATGAGTGTCCACACAGGACAGAAGCCTTTTGCTTGTGAGCTCTGTGGACAAAGATTTAGCCAAAAGACAACTTTAAAGATTCACATGAGAGTCCACACAGGACAGAAGCCTTTTGCCTGTGAGTTTTGTGGACAACGATTTAACCGAAAAACACATTTAAACAGTCACATAAGAGTCCACACAGGATTGAAGCCTTTTGCCTGTGAGCTCTGTGGACAAAAATTTAGTCATAAGGCCCAGTTAAACAGTCACATGATAATCCACACAGGACAGAAACCTTTTGCTTGTGAGTTCTGTGGACAAAGATTTAATCATAAGACCCATTTAAACAGTCACATACGAGTCCACACAGGACAGAAACCTTTTGCCTGTGAGTTCTGTGGACAGAGATTTAGTCAGAAGACAAATTTAAACAGTCACATAAGAGTCCACACAGGACAGAAACCTTTTGCCTGTGAATTCTGTGGACAAAGATTTAGTCAGAAGACACATTTAAACAGTCACATGAGAGTCCATACAGGAGAAAAGCCTTTTGCCTGTGAGCTTTGTGGAAAAAAATTTAGTCATAAGACACATGTTAACAATCACATGAGAGTCCACACAGGACAAAAACCTTTTGCCTGTGAGCTCTGTGGACAAAGATTTAGTTATAAGACAAGTTTAAACAATCACATGAGAGTCCACACAGGACAAAAGCCTTTTGCCTGTGAGCTCTGTGGACAAAGATTTAGCCAAAAGACACATTTAAATAATCACACAAGAGTCCACACAGGAGAGAAGCCTTTTGCCTGTGAGCTCTGTGGACAAAGATTTAGCCAAAAGACAACTTTAAAGATTCACATGAGAGTCCACACAGGACAGAAACCTTTTGCCTGTGAGTGTTGTGGGCAAAGATTTAACCGTAAGACACATTTAAACAATCACATGAGAGTCCACATAGCACACAAAGAGCTGCCATAGAAGATTTGGAAAACAATGGAGCTTAAAACATTTTTTTCATGTCTCTTAACAACATTGTAACAGTATAGATGTATATTGTGGAGATGTGGAGAAAAAAGTGGTTCTCTTACATTTGTCTAAAAACCTATGCTAATAACTATTGGACCATCTGGTTGTCAGTCTCGCCCAATCGCCGCACTTCTGCACTTCCCTGGGTCCTCCATTCACTACGCACTCGTGTATTTTGCAACAGAACACCACTGGTTTAAGAGGTTCACGGCTCAGTAATATCAGAGAAGGAGAAACAGCCTGCTGCTACCACAAACGTTAGGGCAACCTTCCAGAATCCCAAAAAGAAAAACACTATTTGAAGCCACAAACAACAAAAGACATTTGGACCACAGCGACGTATGGTTAGCGCGCTCTCACATTCTCTGGCAATGTGAATTTCTGGTGAATCCAGGGAAGATACTCGAGGTGAGTGTTCTCACCCTCAACCTCGATGGAACGTAACTATTTTATTAAAGAATTTGAAAAGCTTAAGGCCGTGCTGCATTTTGAGCAAATCCAGAGGATTCACGAAAATGCACGAATTTCCTAACTTTGGCAAGATTTTTATCATGTCCAACTAGAGCTCCAAAGATGAAAACAGAGCCAACATACTGTTGATGACCTAAAAGCTAAGCGAGACACGTACATTTTCATTTCAGGTACTCAATTTAAAGTATCAAAATGATGTTCTTGAAACAAAACCAAGGTTTCCACGGGGTCTTGACAAGGAAAACTAAGCCTTAATAACTCTTAAATCGATTTAGTAAAGGCTTAAATTTGGTTAGGATTCATGTGAATTCTAATTACATGTGTTTCATACTTGCAAATTGCAAAACATTTAATCACACAAGAGCAGCAGCACTCAAAACACATACCAGTAACCTCTTAAGGATGATTACAGTACTTTGAAACATTTTTAGATGTTTTCATGTTTGGTGTTCTGTGAATTAGTCTCATAATAATTCTTAATCATATAATGATCCAATCCTTGATCATTTTTGTCATTTTATAATATTTTTCATTTTTTTACATTGATGAGTTTTAAAAATGATTCCAACAGATTATTGTTGCAATAAAAAGCCTGTCTGCATGGCGGTTTTTGATGGTTTTGTCTCAGTCATTGGTCTCGGCTTCTGGTTTGAAGAACAAGCAGCAGAGACAACCCAGCTCTTGCAGGAGAAAAAGAATAACCGGTCCGGACCAAATAAAATGTCACCACGCATCACCGCACTGTTTGCTAACATGATGCAATATTGTTAAAGTTCCTTATGAGCCCCAAGACTCCAGCACAGCCAAGGCCGTATCTACCATTGAGGACACCGCGGTGGGGACCTCGGTATTTTTCTGCAGAATATTTTTTAAAAGTTATCTCAAACAGCCTATGACGGGGGAGGCGCTACAACAACGAGAGGCAGCCTAACTTAATGTTTATGATCATAGCCGCAGGAACATATTTTCAGCAGGGGGTGCTGAAAAAAAAGCTCAGTTGCACTCAACTCATTATGTCCAGGTGAATCATAGCCTACGTGTAGCATAGGCATTGATACGAGTCTCGTTATTAGAAAGAAGACAGCCTCCAACAGTCTTGAAGCACTGCTTGAAAACCTACGACTCCTGTCTGCAGTTGACCAATGAAAACACACCTTTGGGACGCCGCAGCAGCAAGACTCCGCCTCTCTGAGTTTCCGTTTCAACTTATGCTTAATATGCGGATTATAAACTACACACCAGTTTTTATTTTTGTTAAGAGCCCAAATAAAACCAGAGTTATACTAAAATAATTAAACTAAGAATGGGTTCAGTAGCGTTTTGTTGCTGAGGGACAGAGGATGCTGCTGCGTGATCTGACAGCAGGTGTCAAAAGGAACGCAGATGCACGTCACAGAGCGGAGAAAACCCTGAGACAGACATTTACGGCAAAACTTTAGATATTGGAGCGATCTGTGGCAGATAGATAGTTACTTCCCTGTAGTTTAGTGTTTTTTTATGCATAAAGGAGGATGAGAAGGATGGATGTCCAGCAGACAGATCAGCTTCAAAACTCCGTCACAAGCCCAGGGCCGTTTCGAGGCATTTGGGGGCCAAGGCAAAATAGAGGCCCCCCCCAAACACACTCGCCCGCCCAGCAGAGCTTGCAGAAAAAAAAGTTTTAACAAGTAACACGTGGGTTCATTTAGTAGTCTGCACTACCTTTCCCCTGTATTTGTCTATAACAAGCCAGTACAGCAAGCCATTTTAACATTTAATCTAACACCTCTTTTTTATTCCTATGTTACATAGCAATAATATCATTTATCCTTGTCCAAATAATATCACTAGTCAATTTTGAAAATACAGATATGAACAAGTAGAAAT
>SSNS01000722.1:35945-65199 GCA_006937985.1 Aphyosemion australe | reverse complement strand
AAGAGAACTTCACAATAAATGTCTGTTTTATATGTCTAAAGCTGTACTCGTCTCGTTATGTTGATGACCCCCACACTCCTGGAGAGCCTAGCAAAAGGGGGTCGTAACAGTTGATAAATTAGCCTTTCGCCGAGCCCCGCCCCCCTTAGTTACTGTTGCTAAGTCCGACAACGTGGGTCAAACACTGACCAGCTCAGCAGATTGCTGCGATGGAAAGAAGTAGACAGATGTGTGTCAGCGACATTTTTTGGAGCAATTCCTCCTCAATATCATCCAGATGGAGGCAAAAGGGTTACAGTATGCAGTGGAGGGAAATATTAGTGTTGGCTCATCTGAGCAAAGCGTAGCAGGGAACAAGGAGTTGGGAGTTCGGGAGAAGGTGGCGTTCGGGGACGCGAGGAGCGGTGGCGGGGATGCGGTGTCCCTGTGAGCCGTCAGATGATCTGAGCTGCAGGCAGCTCTAACAGAGAAAAGCTCCCGGTGCTCTGCATCGCTTCAGTTTATCATCTCAGCTGAGTCTGTTTACAAAATGAAACTTATGCCCATGTTTACTTTCATTTTCAATATAGTTCCCGGCCGGAGCTCAGCATTAATTCATCACGTGATCATGACACCACCCGCTGTTGCTCCAAAGGCTTAATGTGCGTTTATAAGACACACGGTTGAGGTAATATTATGCTGATTTGCTGGCACGGTGTGTCTTATAAAGGGTCTTGGATAGTCTGGGAGGCGGAGCTCCGCCCAGCCGCGGGCGGGGGGAGCACTCAGGCTTGGCTGTTGCTGGTTGAGCTGGATGAGGAGGTTCTGAAGGGAAACGAAGGAGACACGACTACTATCGAGGCTAATGCTTAGTAGTAAATTAGGCTTAGCGTCATCATCTTGTTTGAAGTTGTCGGATAGTAACGGTTGCTATGATGTGTGATTGGACAATAGCTGTTTTGGGGGCGGGGCCAGCGAAAAGCTAATTGTCAGGCTTTTTATACTTTACCATCAACTGATATGCCCTCAAGCTTTGAATCATTTCAGCTGCGTGACAATTCGGCGCAGTTGGGAAAGCGTCATTTGTCACCGGTCGCGTGACCTGAGGAACGCCTCCCCGCTCTGTAACGCAGTTGGACAAAGCAAGCTTCGGAGTCACGTGTCGCCTGGCCCATCACTAAACTACCTCGAGGAGTTTACTTGCTACCGGACTGGTCAGAAGCTCTTGGCACCACGGATCGACGACTGAGCATCTGCCTGAGTGAGAGTCAAGTCACTAGAACCACAGACATAGGCCTACGTAAGCGCCTCGTGGACTGGTGCTGCCATAGTGGCCGACCGCCATCTTGGATGGGTCTCCATTCGTCCCCAGTGCATTGCTGGGTTTCACTCAGACTGTATATAAATCACCTCATTTATATACAGGGTTTCACAGGTTTCACATGACGTAGCGTCCCTGTCTCTGCCCTGCCTCACCTTATTTGTTTGTAAACAAAGCGGATGCGCGCGCAGCCATCATGCAGAAACAAAATCCGACTTCCTCTGTGGTTGGCTAGCAAAGTTGTCGGTGTATTATAACAGTTTATCCCCTAGCAATAAACTGTTGGCCATGTACAGGTGCTGGTCATAAAGTTAGAATATCCTGACAAAGATTGATGCTCCTCCTGGATAACCCCACGTCTGAGAGAGTAGCTAGGACCGGCGGCTGGTCATTCTCGGATGTAGGACAAAAATGTACGTGCTTTTCTTGATCTGCTCCACACAGTTAAAATCCGCTCTTCCACATAAAAACTACCACCGCTTTGCTTCTTCTGTCTTTAGCTTAGCCCGTGTCGCTTTCCAGCTATTTCATGTGGTCGCGGACTTTAAGGGCTTTGGAAAAAGAGATAAAAAGTCCTCTCCGACATCCAATCTGGGTATCTAGAGTCCGATTAGCACCTCCCCCTAGCCTAGTAAACTAGACCAAATTCTTGCCTTGCAAAGTTTGGTCTAGGCACGCTTCATTGGAACCCTCACAGCCCGATCCACTACTGTGGCTGTCCAATCACAGCTCGCTATAGTTTTGGTTGGGCCAATCACAGTGCTCTATATTTTGGGCCAATCACAGAGCGGGAGTAGCCGATGACGTCAGAGCTGCGGCCACGAACACAAACAACATGGCGGGAGCGCTGGAGCCACGTTCTTTTGAAACGGCTTTGTCATCAACATTGGATTATTTAGACTCCAACGTGCGTAAGTCTGTCTGATATACTTAGCGGCTTCTTATTTTTATCAAACAAAGTAGTGCAATGTCCCAGTACACCTGATATTCACATGTTTTTATACAAAAACGCCAGAAATCATTGATGTTAGACGCCATTGCTGCCTCCCTCTTTTCCGTCGCTGTGATTACGTCACGTTGTTCGTTACTCTGATTGGTCCTAGCGCTATCCAATTGCGTGCTGACATTTTGAAAGACAACCGTAGATCCCGCCTCACGACTGACGGCCGTAAATGGTTCGTGGCCAGACTATATATACACACATATATAGGATGGCTTGCCAGGCTAACCTCCCCCAGCAGCAGCGCTTAGTTCCTTGCTGTTTGAAAATCTTTAGTAGACAAAAAACAACTATAGCCAGATTGGAGCATCTCAGACCCATACGAATCCATTATAACTGCCTGCTTGCTTGTATGACCCTGCGTCCCAGAGTGCTTTGCAGCGTTACATCACGATCTATTTTTAGCTACTGTAGAAAGCTAGCCTAGTAAACTAGACCAAATTCTTGCCTTGCAAGATATATATATTCACATATATAGGATGGCTTGCCAGGCTAGTAGAAAGCTCTATTCGAAAGTGATTTCCTGTTTTGTGATTCAGTCCCGATCTCACCAATGTAATGAAATCATACTATTGTTATATGTTCGGTCGGTAATTCACATCATATGCTGGTGAAGGTTCTCAATCATCCAGGTCATGGTAATCCAAAGGGGGTTCAAATGAAGGCATCTGGACTTCTTTGGTTTACAAATTGACAAAGCTCCTCGGATGAGAAGCAAAACGTCTTCAAGAAGCCAAAGAAGTCCAGTTGCCTTCATTCAGACCCCTTTGGATTAATTCACATCATGTTTCTGTGTTTCTACAGATGTTCAACAGATGGTGCTGGTTAAAGAAGAAGCTCCTGGTGTGGACCAGCAGGACCCAGAACTCCTCCACATAAAGGAGGAACAGGAGGAACTCTGGACCCAAGGCCGTGGGAAGTAGGGGTGCTGAGGGTGCTGCAGCACCCCCTGGTGGATGATAAATGATATGCATGTTGAATTTCTGCAGGCAAAATTAAACCAAAGTATTTTACTTGATTTAATTTAGAATTTAATTGAACACTACTACACATACATAGTATTATTTCCCCAAAAATGTAAATGTTTATTTTTTACATTTGATTTATGTCATACACACCACCTAGCGCGCGCTGACGAGGATACAAGTGTTGCTGTGCTCGTTGCCTTAACGCATCAGGCCAAGCGCTGCAAGGATGGAAGAGGGAGGCATCCTTCTACAAAATTTAAAAACACAAATACAAAAGAAACACAAAACCCCCGCTGTTTGGATAAAAATCACAGCTGCCATAAATAAAAGTGTGACGGCTGAGTGCGTACAGTTGAGAAGGTGAAAAAATGGAAAGATCTGTCGGGAACAAAAACGACCAGTCTGCTCTTAAAAATCCCCAGACTGGCGGGAGTCCTCTTCCAAAGCTTTGCCATACAGCTCTATGATTATGCATATTTTTGGAGCGGATTCACCTGGTTTTGTGCCTTTATGGCGTTGTTCAGCTCCGACATGTCACCTGATAAATAGATGGGAGGATGAGCGCTGCGCTGAGGAAGGGACAGATCTGACAGCCAGGTCTTTCATGAAGAAGTCCTAAATTATCCACACCTATGTTTTATTAACAATATTAAACATTTTAGATTCAAATGAGAGACCGGAGGAGGGAAGCCGCACATTAATGACGCACGAGGATTTCCCAAAAAGGCCGTGTTCCTCTCAGAAACAAAGAAGAGACTAGGCAGGGTGAGCTAAGTTAAAAAACTTCTGGAAAAGCAGATCTACACAATGGAAACATCAAAGTTAAAGATTCAACAAGAAAAGCTGGAACTTGCAGAAAAATTAAAATTAGAAATGAAACTCCTCCAGCGTCAGATGATGCAGCTACAGCGTGTCGGAACATCTATTCTATTTAGACCATAGTTCATGTTCATTTGATGTTATTTTTGTTTCAAATCGACTTTAGACGATTAATGTTAATGTTTATATTTAATGGCACATTCACTGTTTTTTGTTTATATTTTTATATGTACTAATCCTATAAATTTAACACACCTATTTCTTCACAATGTTGTGATTATATAGCTGTTTAACAGTGACACGGTTCGACGACGGTGCCATTACGCACAGATTTCCTCTGCCGTGTGCGCAGCAACACTTCCTCAGCGCGAGAACGCTGCATCCAGGAAAATGATCGGAATAGGTCAGCTATCGTATGGATTATTATTATAGACATTACACAACGCTCTGCTGTTTAATGAATAAAACAGTTCTGGTGATAGCTGTCTTTCATCAACGCTTTACGCACAGAACAAATGAATCAGCTGCATCCTCAGTGAGTCTCTGAGCCAGGTTCTCCGTCTGCACATATATCTGTTTCTTATTTACACGCTCATAACTCTAGGCTAGATCTTCCAACTTACGCCTGGTGTGGACCAGATGAGTTACACCTGGGCGTAGCGGCTGAAGGGCTTACGCCTGAGTGGTGCACTCGTCTTAACAACGAGCTACTTTCAAATCTACGTCGGACTTAAGGTTAAGCCCAAGCGTATGCCCAGCTGGTGCACTCCACTGAGTGAAGAGCCTGCAGAGCATCTGTCAGTTGCATAGGCAACGTGTGTGAAGGGGTGGGTGGATGCTGCAGAGTGTGCGGTTCGGTGTGGATTCTGGAAGTTCTGACATGTCGTTGTGGGGTTTTCCCTCAGTGTTGATGGCAATAAGCTGTTGTTATTTCAAAGAATAACCCAAGAATAAAAATGCAACTATATACTACTGCTAGGCTATATATAGCTACTACATATAAATATATATCTATATAAACATGTGTGCGCGTGTGTGTGTGTGGCTGATCACAGCACCCCCAAAGGAAAATATGTTCCCACGGCACTGTCTGGACCAGTCTGGAGGGAGAGCAGCTCCACTTGGAGGAGGAGACTGATGCTGCCAGGTTTCCAGTCACTGTAGTTACTATAAAGAGTGAGGATGAAGAAGAGAAACCTCTGTTCTCACAGCTTCATCAGCAGCAAATAGAAGACAGAGATGTTCCAACCAGCAGCTCAGCTGACCAGATGACAGCAGAAACTGGTGGAGGAGCAGAAACCAGCAGGAACCCAGATCTGAACCCTCATGAACAGACATCTGGTTCTTCAGAGACTGAAGTTAGTGGAGATGATGAAGAGGATGATGATGTGAATCTAGACTCTGCTCTGTCAGACTCTGGGTCTGAAACTGGAGACGGAGACAATGACTGGAATGAGAGCAGGTCTTCTGAGTCAGATGTTAAGACTGTCAACAAATCCTTTAGCTGCTCTGAGTGTGGTGAACAATTTCTCCACAAGTGGACTCTCCAGAGACATGTGAGAGTGACGGGTCATTCAGCAATAGAGTCTTCAGGCTGTTTGGTTAATAAGAAATGTGTCAGAGTGAATCAACATGTAGACTCATGTAGGGAAGTCCAGAAAGAATTTAAATTTATAACTTGTGATGAATGTGGAAAAAGGTTAAGTGTGAAATCACATTTAAACATTCACATGAGAGTCCACACAGGACAGAAGCCTTTTGCCTGTGAGCTCTGTGGACAAAGATTTAGCCAAAAGGCAACTTTAAACAGTCACATTAGAGTCCACACAGGACAGAAGCCTTTTGCCTGTGAGCTCTGTGGACAAAGATTTAGCCATAAGACAACTTTAAACAGTCACATGAAGCAACATGTAGACTCATGCAGGAAAGTCCAGAAAGAACTAAAATCATTTAGTTGTGACGTCTGTGGAAAAATATTTAGGAGAAAATCAAATTTAAACATTCACATGAGAATCCACACAGGACAGAAGCCTTATGTCTGTGAGCTCTGTGGACAAAGATTTAGTCGAAAGACAAATTTAAACAAACACATGAGAGTCCACACAGGACAGAAGCCTTATGTCTGTGAGCTCTGTGGACAAAGATTTAGTCGAAAGACAAATTTAAACATTCACATGAGAGTCCACACAGGACAGAAGCCGTATGTCTGTGAGCTCTGTGGACAAAGATTTTGTCTGAAGTCAAATTTAAACAAACACATGAGAGTCCACACAGGACAGAAATGTTTCGAATCACTTTTTCAACAGAATTCTCAGTGGCAGGAAAAATAAAGGACATCATCGTGAAAGTTTTGGCCCCACGTTGACGTCCATTTGCTCTGATTCACCGCTGGTTACTTTCAGATATCCTGCATCTTAAGGGACCGATTAGTGCATTCTGAAGAAACCACCAAACACCAAAATCTGGCTTCCATATCAACCTGTGGGTCTCTTCCGCTGTGGACAATGCTCAATGTTCAAACTCCTCTGACACAAAGTCCCTCACCCATCCACACATGGGTAAAAAATACCAGAACAAATCATTTATTAACTGCAACAGCATGGCATATGTTGGACAAACAAAAAGACCCCTTAAGATCACAAAACCGCCATCAGGACTAAAAATCTGGATTATGCGATGGCACGCCACTACCAGGAGGCAAATCACGGAGCAGCAGCATCTCTTCACTTCTGAGGGATTCAGCTCCCTCCAGGGGAGGTGACATCATCAATCTTCTCAGAAGAGAGGCTTTTTGGATCCACACACTCAACACCATCATTAGTCCATCATTTAGCCTATATGTAGCTTGTGATTCTGTGTGGCTTCAACACCTTTTTCACTGAGATCACTGCTCAGTGACCTCTGGACACTTAGCTGCTAATCAACGTATAATTCATGTTGGTGCAAATGACATTGACAGTCTGAGATGCTGAAGCAGGACTTCACTGCTTTGTTGGAATCTCTCAGCTCTCTGAAAACATGGGTGTTAATCAGTGGCCCGTTGCCACCGGTCAGAAGAGGTGATGAAAAATTCAGCCAGATTTTTGCCTTTAATAGCTGGCTTCAGTCTGCATGCAACAGTGAGAAAGGTCTGTTCTTTGATCACTTAAACATCTTCTGGATCACAGACACTTTTCAGCCAGGGCAGATGGGACCTGCCTGAACAAGTCTGGAGTGAAACAGTCTATTTCAGATCTTTTTCATACTCGTGCGTACATCTTGCCTGCCATGCCAAGTACACTTTCAGGATGTTTCAAAACAACAAGGTAACACACTTCAACATTCCTGTAATCACACGGAAAACCCTCACAACCTTCAGATAGTTCAACGGTCTCCCTCTCTCCTCTACCTACTGCTAGGGTCCCTGTGACCCCTGATCCATCCAGTAGACGGCTGCCTCCATACCCCCCAAAATTCACCCCTTGCCCCTGCCCTGGCCTACTTGTCCCCTCACCCACTCCGGCACCTCTGAAGAGCGCTCAATGTCCTCTGAGATTTGTTGGGTCCAGATTTAAGGGAAAATGTCACTAATGAAATTTCCAGGGCAAATGTGGACCTAATGAAATGTTAGTTTTCCCCATTCCTGTTATAACAAGACGGAAAGTGCCTGTTTGCTCACATAATCCTAGAAACCTGATAACAGGTCCTTATCAGGCCCATTCACCCCAGCGTCCTCCCACCATTTCTATGAAGGTGGCTTTATTAAATGTTAGATCTCTCAGCAACAAGTCCTTTTTAGTGAATGATCTTATCTCTGCTCATAATCTTGACGTCATGTTTTTATCTGAGATCTGGTTAAATGATAGTAGCTGTGCACCAGTTCTCATAGAATCAACACCACAAATTTCACGTCTCTAAATGTGATTCGATCTGACAGGAGAGGTGGTGGTGTAGCTGCCATCTTTAGAGACTCATTCCTATGCAAACAGCTAGTGTGTGGTGATTTTCACTCTTTTGAATATCTTTGTTTTGAGGTGAAAGGTACACCCCAGTGTTAGTAGTCCAGGGTCATGCACTAATTCCCTAGAAAACTTCACTGAGCTTCTCTTTGTTATCACAACAGACTTTGAATTTCAATTCAATTTCAATTCAGTTTATTTCTATAGCGCCAAATCACGACAAGAGTCGTCTCAAGGCACTTCACAAAGTAAACATTTCAATACAGTTCAGTTCATTAAGCCAATCAGTAAAAAAGTTTCCTATATAAGGGACCCAGCAGATTGCATCAAGACACTGACTAGTGTCATTGTGATGGTACAATCCTCATACTAAGCAAGCATTTAGCGACAGTGGGAAGGAAAACTCCCTTTTAACAGGAAGAAACCTCCAGAGGATCCTGGCTCAGTATGAGCAGCCATCCGCTACGGCTCACTGGGGGTTGAGAAGACAGAGCAGGCACAGGCACACCCCACACCCACACCCACACACACACACACACACACACACACACACCACATAGATCAAGTAGTGTTTCTATGGCTACACTGTGATTTCTTAGTAGAAGTTCTATTTAGTAAGAGAAACTTTATTGTCTTTATCTGAGTGAATCTATAGTTAATTCAATAGGTGAACTAATAGTAGCACATTCTATGTTAAAGAAAGTAAGATGTAATATCAGGAAAGGGAGAATGTTAGGTGGTTGGCAGCAGTGTGCCAGCCGATGGCCCCCTCCATGAGGCCACCACAGCTCAGCAGAACGCCAGTGTAGCTTCTTCTGGGGAGAAAAACACTTAGAGAGAAAATAAAGTTAACAGCTGGAATAACAGGAAATAATGCAGTTAGAGAGTGGTGGTAGAAGAGAGTAGCAGAGTGTGGAAAGTGGTCAGTATGTCCTCCAGCAGTCTAAGCCTATAGCAGCATAACTACAGAGATAACTCAGGATAACCTAGCCTTTTAGATGGAGGCATGTGGGAGGCAGGGCCAGGGAGAAGTCTTTAACGACAGTAGTCCCCTCTGTACACTCCACCTCCCTCTGCTCCCCACTCGTCTAAACCTGGGCTAACATCAGAATTTAACCATAAGCCCTATCAAATAGAAAAGTTTTGAGCCTAGTCTTAAAAGTAGACAAGGTGTCTGCCTCACGCACTAATGCTGGGAGCTGGTTCCACAGTAGAGGAGCCTGATAGCTAAAAGATCTGCCTCCCATCCTACTTTTAGATATTCTAGGAACCACCAGTAAACCTGCAGTCTGAGAGCGAAGTGCTCTGTTAGGAACATATGGAACAATCAGATCACTGATGTATGATGGAGCTTGATTATTAAGAGCTTTATATGTGAGAAGGAGGATCTTAAAATCTATTCTGAATTTAACAGGCAGCCAATGTAGGGAAGCTAAAACAGGAGAGATGTGGTCTCTCTTTTTAATTCTCATCAGAACTCTAGCTGCAGCATTTTGGACCAGCTGAAGACTTTTGACTACATTCTGTGGACCTCCTGATAGTAATGAATTGCAGTAATCCAACCTTGAGGTAATGAATGCATGAACCAGTTTTTCAGCATCACTCCTGGAAAGGATGCTTCTAATCTTAGCAATATTCCGAAGGTGGAAAAAGGAAATCCTACAAACCTGTTTAACGTGGGATTTGAATGACATGTCCTGGTCAAAGATTACACCGAGGTTCTTTACTTTGTTCTCGGAGGCTAATTTAATACCGTTTAGATTAGGTGATTGACTAAGCAGTTTCCTTTTCTGAGGTTCTGGTCCAAAGATGATAACTTCAGTCTTGTCTGGATTTAACAGCAGAAAGTTTAGAGTCATCCAGATTTTTATGTCTTCAAGACAAGCCTGTAATCTACCTAACTGATTAGGTTCATCAGGGTTTATGGATAAATATAACTGAGTATCATCAGCATAACAGTGGAAGTTTATCCCATGTTGTCTAATGATTTTACCAATTGGAAGCATATATATAGTGAAAAGAATTGGTCCAAGTACTGAACCCTGTGGTACTCCACAAGTAACTCTAGAGTATGAAGAAGATTTCTCATGTACATGAACAAACTGAAATCTGTCAGATAAATAAGATTTAAACCAGCCTAGCGCTGTTCCTTTGATCCCTACAACATGTTCAAGCCTTTCTAAGAGAATATTGTGATCGACTGTGTCAAAAGCAGCACTGAGGTCCAACAAGACCAGAACAGACACAAGATTCTTATCTGAGGCCGTGAGAATATCATTTGTAACTTTCACTAATGCGGTTTCAGTGCTGTGATACTCTCTAAAACCTGACTGAAATTCCTCAAACAGATCATTAGTGTTTAGATGCTCACATACTCGACTGGCCACTATTTTCTCAAGGACTTTAGATAAAAATGGGAGATTAGATATTGGTCTATAATTCATTAGGTCATCTGGATCCAGAGAAGGTTTCTTAAGTAGAGGTTTAATTACAGCAACCTTAAACTCCTGCGGTACGTATCCATTTACTAAGGATAGGTTAATTATATCTAAAATGGGGGCAGTAACCAAAGGAAATGCTTCTTTAAATAATTTGGTTGGGATTGGGTCTAAAATACAAGTTGAAGGTTTAGATGAAGCTAATATTTTTGATAACTCTGAAAGCTCAACTGCATCAAAACAGTTCAAACACAGATGAGGTTCTACAGTTACCTCAGATGCTGCCTCACTTACTGAGGAAGAAGAAGTCGTGTTGGGGAGGATGCTGATGATTTTGTTTCTAATAGAATCTATTTTATTAGTGAAGAATTCCATAAAGTCGTTGCTGCTGAAGGCTAAGGGAATAGCTGGCTCAGAGCTATGATTCTGTGTAAGTTTAGCAACTGTACTGAAAAGAAATTTAGGATTATTCTTATTCTCCTCAATTAGTGACGAATAATATGCAGTTCTAGCTTGTCGAAGCTTATTTTTATAAAGCACTAGACTATTTTTCCAGGATAAGTAGAACTCTTCCCGGTGTGTAGAGCGCCATGTTCTCTCCAATTTTCTAGAGGTTTGTTTTAAAGTACGCAGTTCAGAATTAAACCAGGGAGCCAACTTCCTGTGCTTAATGACCTTCTTTTTTAAAGGGGCAACATTGTCTAATGCCACACGTAAAGAGGAAGTAACACTATGAACTAGACCGTCAATTTGTGAAGGGCTAGAAATGAAATAGTTGCCCTCTGCTAAGTTACACTGAGATTCTGAAGACAGTAAAGATGGAACAGCTGCTTTAAAGTTTGCTACAGCGTTATCAGATAAAGATCGACTATAGTGGAATTTACTTTCATGTCTGGAGAACTCGGTTATAATAAACTCAAAAGTTATCAAAAAATGGTCCGACAAGACAGGATTGTGTGGAAATACTGTTATCTCCTCACACTCTATACCATATGTCAGCACAAGGTCTAATGTATGATGGCAGGAGTGGGTGGAGCTATGGATTGTTTGAGTAAAACCAATTGAGTCTAAGATATTACTAAAGGCTACGTTGAGAGGATCACTTTCAATGTCAACATGAATGTTAAAATCCCCAGCCACAATGACCTTATCAGTATTTAACACCAAATCAGACAAGAAATGCCTGTAATTGCAATAGGAAGTATCATCCAGCGTTGTAGGTCATCTTCTACTTGTTTAAGTAGTGACAGCCTGGGGGAAGCCTTTATTCCCAAATAGGTGATATGGTTGGTAGACAACAGTATTTATTGTGAAAAAGTTAAATTAATTAAGATGATTCCTACCTATTTTGGCCACAGTGGTTCATTTTGACTGCAGGGATTTTTGCCCAACTTTTTAAATTACACAAAATGATCTATTGTCAGCACTGTGGTCATGGCTGTGGGCAGTGAAGTGTGTGTGTGAGAGGTGGGGGCTCGAGGATCCAAGTTTTACACTGATTTTCAGAACATCTGCTCACTTCATTAAAATAACCAGCTCCGGTGGCCTAGTGGTAGAGTGTCCGCCCCGGGACTGGGAGATCGGGGTTCGATTCCCGGTCGGGTCATACCAAAGACTTTGAAAAATGGGACCCAATACCTCCTCGCTTGACACTCAGCACTAAGGGGTTGGATTGGGGGGTTAAACCACCAAATAGTTCCTGAGCGCGGCCACAGCTGCAGCTCACCGCTCCCCACCACGGGGATGGGTCAAATGCGGAGATGTAATTTATTTCACCAGTGTGTGATGATGACTTGGGACTTTGACTTTAAAAATAACATGACATTCTACTTCATTTCAGTAAAAATGAGTAGAAATCATGATCCGAACTGCCCTATAAAAAAAGTGTAAGGACACGCCCCCCAGAAGTGACGTACGGCTCTGACTCGGCTCTACGTCTGCTTTTACGTAAATAAGATTGTGTCCCACCTCTTTCAACAAAACACAACCAACATTATTACGATGTAGGTACTGATAAGCCTCAGAGCTTTTAAGATTGTTTATTGCCTCGCTGTCAGACGCAACTGAGTTCAGAAAGTAGCTAAAATGCTACTGTACGTTAGCTTTGGCCAGACTTTAAGATCATCCCCCCCCCACCTCTCTGCTTCAGTAGGCAGACGGAGAGTAACGGTGTCCCGTTTGAGCTGAGACAGCTGGTGTTCATGCATGTTTTCAGTCTCTAAAAGCCCAGAAAAAGAGGATTAGCATGAAGGAATCGCATCGTCTCAATGTAAACAAATGCGGACCGGAAGTTGCTTGCATCTTTCGCGCAAAGCATCACGGGCCGTGAGAATAACGTGGATACTTTCTGTCTGTGTAGCAATTCTCTACCAGGACAGCAGAGGGCATAGCACTTTTCTAGGTATCCTGCCAACAATGCAGTCATGTCTTAAGTGTGTTTATCAGAATCAGAATCAGTTTTATTGCCATGTAGGTGAGAGGCTCATCTACTAGGAATTTGTTTCGGTGGCAAGGTGCGAACATACATTCAAGTCATAATCAGGTCAGGCAGCATTTGTATAAGCTACATCAAGTAAACAGAAGTAGATACATAGCAAAAAATAAAAAATAAATAAATAAAAACAATCATACGCGTAGGAATGTGGGTAACTGGGGCGTTTCTGTCTATACTGGCCGATCATCGGTTGTTCTGGAGACTGACAGCGGATGGGAAGAAGCTGTTTTTGTGGCGTGAGGTTCTGGTCTGTAGGGACCTGAGCCTCCTCCCTGAAGGTAGGGTTTCAAACAGTCCATGACCAGGGTGAGAGGGGTCAGCTGTTATCCGATAATTTATTTTGTTTCAGACACTTTTTAACTTGAACAAATTTGTCCTCCACTAAACTCACGTTTCCTGTCATTTCCTGACACGAATAAAACGTTTGCTGCCTATGTAGACACGCAGGTGGTACTGACCGTTTGGATTTGGGACCGTTAACCCAGTTTCTTAAGCCCACGGTCTCTAACCTTGGGGTGAAAATGGATAGACATTTCTGTTTTGATAAACACATAAGCTCGGTGGTGAGTGCTAGCTTTTTTCACCTGAGACAGCTAGCAAAGATAAAAACATCCTTATCACGATATCATTTTGAGATTCTTATCCATGCTTTCGTGACGACTAGGCTTGACTACTGTAACGCCCTCTATGTGGGCATCAGCCAGTCTTTGATTTCACGTCTGCAGCTGGTTCAGAACGCTGCAGCNGCCGTCACTTCATCCGCACCTCACCCCAACTCAGCATCTCCTCCGAGCCCGCCCAAAAATGATGCGTCTCACCACTAGAGGATGCACTAAACTGACCACGCTAGCGAGTTAAGCGTTGCTTTGTGTTAGTTTGGCGTCAATCAGATGTTGCGTGCGTTTTCTAGAAGCAAACAGCCTAAAGGGGCGGAGTTAAAGGCAGTTGAACCAACAACCACATAAATGTGTTTGGTGCAGTGTTGTGATGATTCCCACCAAGTTTGGTACAGTTTTGAGGTTTTTTGTAGAAGTTAATAAAGTTTTATTGTATCTAGGGGGCGCTGTCCCAAATTGTATTAAAAATCCCATTGAGCAGTTTGTAGGTTATCAACAATCATTTTTGTGCAGTTTGGTGTGAATTGCACCATGCATGTGTTGCTCAGGGCCACAAATGTCTGAGGGGGCGGGGCTACAGGGAGTTGAACCAACAACTACATAAATGTGTTTGGTGCAGTGCTGTGATGATTCCCACCAAGTTTGGTACAGTTTTGAGCTTTTTTGTAGAAGTTATTAAAGTTTTATTGTATCTAGGGGGCGCTGTCCCAAATTGTATTAAAAATCCCATTGAGCAGTTTGTAGGTTATCAACAATCATTTTTGTGCAGTTTGGTGTGAATTGCACCATGCATGTGTTGCTCAGNACGTCTTCTAACAGGTACTCGTAAGCATGACCGTATTCCACCGGTCCTATCAGCGCTTCATTGGTTCCCGGTCAGATACCGAATTGATTTTAAAATGTTTGTTTTTAAATGCCTAAATGGCCTTGCCCCGCACTACCTATCAGAGCTGCTGACTTTGCATGTGCCTGTGCGGTCTCTTTGGTCAGCTGAGCGTGGGCTACTCGTGGTTCCCCAGACCAAACGCAAAAGCAGAGGAGACAGAGCTTTCTCTGTGATTGGTCCCAGGTTGTGGAACGAGCTGCCTACAAATGTAAAAGAGGCTGACTCTCTCACTGTGTTTAAATCTCGCCTGAAGACTCACCTTTGTTCTCTGGCCTTTGATTGAAGTGGTTGGTTTTACTGACTTGTATGATCTTGTTGCCACTGTATGATTTTATTTATTCTATTTTATCTTTTTATTTTTTATTGTACAGCACTTTGGTACACGTTGCTGTTTTTTATTCGTGCTTTATAAATAAATTGGATTGGTACTCCTTCAGTCACAGGTGTATAAACGTTTATATCGATACTGCAAGACGTTCTTGAATCTGGTCCACGTCTGTCGCCAGTTATCTTAAGTTCTCATCTTATTTGATTCCTAGGTACCGGGAATTGCACCCTATAGATTCAAATGTCAAAGGTACCCATCCCTAGTGTGTGCTGTTTTGAGTTTTGCTTTCACTTTCTTGACTAATCCTGCTGCAGGAAGCCCCCTGTTCAGAGTTTGGCATAAATGTCATTTTCATTTGTTTTCTCTTTTTTCCAACCCACCTGTGTTCTTATTGGGAGCGTTTGCCCAAAACTTTTGTAAAATAACCAGACTGGTTTTCACATGTTTCTCTTGTTTTTTGTGAACACATGTAAAACATAAAGAAAGGTCAATGAATAAAAACAAGACAAAATCACTCCATAAATTCATACATGATTGTTTTTATTCACATCAACCCAAAACATTACTTTTGCCATAAGCATAAGCCCAACTCCTTGTGTTTTTTTTTTGTGTTTCGTGAACATAATGGTCAACATCTGTGTCTGGTCTGGTGTCTCTGCTTCTGGTCATTATCATACATGTACTGGCCACCTGGAATGCATGGGGGAATGGAAGGAGAGTGTGTCTGCTGTAAAAACTCCAGCCTGTGCGGATATCGAGTCCACGAGTTTCCAAATGAGTAAAACAAGCCTCTATCTCTGTGCCTGGGGGCGTTTTGTGCCACTGGAGCCTAAATCAGTGTCGGTACCAACTCATGGAGGTCCATGCTGGCCTCCAGAGACCCTTGGCGTGGTTTAAAAAATTAATTGCAGATTTGTAGAACTCAGATTGTCGGAACCATGTCAGAACCGCCGACCCGACCACCTGAAGAGATGAACGGCTCAGCGGGCCAGTCGAGATGGTTTCTGGGTCAGAACCAGATCAGAACCACTGCGCGGACCTCCAGGAGAGGATGTGCTGTTCTTTAAAATACCAGCGGGCCAGTCGAGCTGTTTTTGGGTCGGATTCAGCTCACAGCAGCGCGCAGGACCTCCAGAACCGAATCACAGGTGTGCTCCCTCTCTCAAGTGCTAAACTGCCCTACATGAACAGATATTAACGAGTATGAGAACACTGACAGACGCTCATTAGTTCACTATTGTCAAGTATTAATGTTATATTAACTGAGTGATACTATTTTAATTGTCTGCTACATGATAGTAATCTGTACAATATTGTGATGCTAGCACACGAGTTTAAGCTAACATGGTTAACTCACCAAGACACCTGCTGCTCCCCGCTGCTTCTCCTCACATCACAGCTCAATCTCTGCTTTGGCCGATCGTTTCTCCCTCTGGCTTGTCTCTGCTCTCTGAGGCGTGCAGCAGACTCATAACTGTATGGTTTTTGTCCATCATAAGTATAATTATAAACGTTTAGTTTCCTCTGTGTCAGAGCCGCATTAGAATCCATATTCTTCTCTGGATTAAGCTAACAGGACTCCCTCTGCTGACGTCACTTGGTTTGGCAGAATAAAATCGTTTTCCCACAAAAATGACTCTAAAAGCCTAAACAAATTATGTATGCGTAAACATTTTTTTAAAATGAGTTTCTGTTATGTTTCTCTAAACATTGGTTCATGGGAGTCTTTAACTTGCAATCTGCTCTTTAAGTTTCTTACCCAAGGACGCAACAGCAGCATTCTCTGCCGGGATCGATCCTACAGCCTTTCGATTACTGGACCACCCACTCTACCACCTGAGCTACTGCTGCCTCTAATTATGAGCATTAGCAACTTCACACAGCAGAATTCCTTCAAGCTTGTTTTATTTGTGGAGATAAAACATGAATGTTGCAGAGTAAATGGAGTCTGTGGTAGTCGCATTGCTGTTAGCCAATCCAAGATGTCCAAATATCAGTAAAAAGACTCCAAATCCTGGCGTCTGAAGCTCAATTCTGATCTGCCTAACTGCTAGTTATTTTAACGGGCTCACTGGAGCTCTTTTTCCCCAAAGGACGACTTATAAGGCATTCATTCCTACTAGAGACCACTGCGAAGGTATTAATTAAACGAGTGTTCCACACCTTTGAAGGAGTCCTTTGTGTTCTGTTTGGACACTCGTGTCTGGTTAAATGTTCCCTCCGACTAAATCTTTGTCCACAGAGCTCACAGGAAAAAGGCTTATGTCCTGTGTGGACTCTCATGTGTCTGTTTAAACTTGTCTTATGACTAAATCCTTGTCCACAGAGCTCACAGGCAAAAGGTTTCTGTCCTGTGTGGACTTTTGTGTGACTGATTAAATGTGTCTTATGACTAAATCTTTGTCTACAGACCTCACAGGCAAAAGGTTTCTGTCCTGTGTGGACTTTCATGTGACGGTTTAAATGTGCCTTTTCACTAAATCTTCGTATACAGTGCTCACAGACAAAAGGTTTCTGTCCTGCGTGGACTCTCAAATGACTCTCTAAACTTGTCTTTCGACGAAATCTTTGTCCACAGAATTCACAGGCAAAAGGCTTCTGTCCAGTGTGGACACTCATGTGTCTTTTTAAACTTGTCTTTTGACTAAATCTTTGTTCACAGAGCTCACAGGCAAACGGTTTCTGTGCTGTGTGGACTCTCATGTGACTGTTTAAATGCATCTTTTGGCTAAATCTTTGTCCACAGAGCTCACAGACAAAAGGTTTCTGTCCCGTGTGAACTCTCATGTGAGTGTTTAAATGTGCCTTTTGGCTAAATCTTTTTCCACAGAGCTCACAGACAAACGTTTTCTCTCCTGAGTGAACTCTCATGTGTCTGCTTAAACTATACTTTCCAGTAAATGTTTTTCCACAGTCGTCACAACTAAATGATTTTAGTTCTTTCTGGACTTTCCTACATGAGTCTATATGTTGCTTCACTCTAACACATTTCTTATTAACCAAACAGCCTGAAGACCTGATTGATGAATGACCCGTCACTCTCATATGTTTCTGGAGAGTCCACTTGTGGAGAAATTGTTCACCACACTCAGAGCAGCTAAAGGATTTGTTGACAGTCTTAACATCTGACTCAGAAGACCTGCTCTCATTCCAGTCATTGTCTCCGTCTCCAGTTTCAGACCCAGAGTCTGACAGCTCAGAGTCTAGATTCACATCATCATCCTCTTCATCATCTCCACTAACTTCAGTCTCTGAAGAACCAGATGTCTGTTCATGAGGGTTCAGATCTGGGTTCCTGCTGGTTTCTGCTCCTCCACCAGTTTCTGCTGTCATCTGGTCAGCTGAGCTGCTGGTTGGAACATCTCTGTCTTCTATTTGCTGCTGATGAAGCTGTGAGAACAGAGGTTTCTCTTCATCTTCCTCACTCTTTATAGTAACTACAGTGAATGGAAACCTGGCAGCATCAGTCTCCTCCTCCAAATGGAGCTGCTCTCCCTCCAGACTGGTCCAGAGTTCCTCCTGTTCCTCCTTTATGTGGAGGAGTTCTGGGTCCTGCTGGTCCACACCAGGAGCCTCTTCTTTAACCAGCACCACCTGTTGAACATCTGTAGAAACACAGAAACAATTATATGAATTATTGACTGCTGTAAATTTATACTCACACATACAGTGCATCTGGAAAGTATTCACAGCGCTTCACTTTTTCCACTTTTTTGTTTATGTTACAGCCTCATTCCAAAATGGATTAAATTCATTGTGCCCATAAAATTCAACACACGACACCCCATAATGATAATGTGAAAAAAGTGTCTTTGAAGTTGTTGCAAATGTATTAAAAATAAAAAACTTGAGAAATCACATGTACATAAGTATTCACAGCCTTTGCTCAGTACTTTGTTGATGCACCTTGGGCAGCAATTAGCCTTTCGCTGGCCCCGCCCCCAGAACGGCTATTGTCCAATCACACATCATAGCAACCGTTACTATCCGACAGCTCCAAACAAAATGATGAAGCTAAGCCTAATTTACTACTAAGCATTAGCCTCGATAGTAGTCGTGTCTCCTTCGTTTCCCTTCAGAACCTCCTCATGGAGCTCAACCAGCAACAGCCAAGCATGAGTGCTCCCCCCGCCTGTGGCTGGGTGGAGGTCCGCCTCCCAGACTATCCAAGACCCTTTATAAGACACACTGTGCCATCAAATCAGCGTAATATTACCTCAACCGTGTGTCTTATAAACGCACATTAAGCCTTGGCGCAACAGCGGGTGGTGTCCTGATCACGTGATGAATTAATGCCGAGCTCCGGCCGGGAACTAAAAATGAAAGTAAACACGGGCGTAAAAAGTTACATTTTATTAACAGACTCAGCTGAGATGATCAACTGAGCGATGCAGAGCGCCGGGAGCTTTTCTCCGTTACAGCTGCTGCAGCTCAGATCATCTGACAGCTCACAGGGACACCTTATCCCCGCCACCGCTCCTCGGATCCACGCGTCCCCGGACGCCGGACCTTCTCCCAAACTCCAAACTCCTTGTTCCCTGCTACGCTTCGCTCAGCGGAGCAGACACTAATATATCCCTCCACTGCATACTGTAACCCTTTTGCCTCCATCTGGATGAAATTGAGGACGAATTGCTCCAAAAAATGTCGCTGACACACATCTGTCTACTTCTTTCCATCGCGGAAATCTGCAGAGCTGCAGTATTTGATCCACTTATTGTCGGACTTGGTAAAAGTAACTAAGGGGGGCGGGGCTCGGTGAAAGGCTAATTACAGCCTCAAGTCGTTTTGAATATAATGCCACCAGCTTGCCACATCTATCTTTGGGCAGTTTTGCCCATTCCTCTTTGCAGTACCTCTCGAGCTCCATCGGGTTGGATGGAAAGCGTCGGTGCACAGCCGTTTTCAGATCTCTCCAGAGATTTTCAATGGGGTTCAGGTCTGGGCTCTGGCTGGGCCACTCAAGGAAGAGGATTGGTGGATTGCTGCTGAGATGGTTGTCCTTCTGGAAGGTTCTCCTTTCTCCACAGAGGACTGCTGGAGCTCTAACAAAGTGACCATCGGATTATTGGTCACCTCCCTGACCAGGGCCCTTCTCCCCCGTTCACTCAGCTTAGAAGGCCGGCCAGCTCTAGGAAGAGTCTTGGTGGTTCCAAACTTCTTCCACTTACGGATGATGGAGGCCACTGTGCTCATAGGAACCTTTAAAGCAGCAGAAATGTTTCTGAAACCTTCCCCAGCCTTGTGCCTCAAGACAATCCTGTCTCGGAGGTCTACACTCAATTCCTTTGTCTTCATGCTTGGTTTGTGCTTTGACATGCACTGTCAACCCAGGGGCCTTTTATAGACAGGTGTGTGCCTTTCCAAATCATGTCCAATCAGCTTCATTTTCCACAGGTGGACTCCAATTAATCTGCTGAAACACCTCAAGGATGATCAGTGGAAACAGAACGCACCTCAGCTCCATTCTGAGCTTCACCTCAAAGGCTGTGAATACTTATGTACAGGTGATTTCTCAAGTTTTTTATTTTTAATACATTTGCAATCACTGAAGAAATGCCCAAGTATTTGTATTTGCCACTCACAGAAAAGGCCTTCTTATCACACAATGTGAACTGGGGGAACGGTAAACCTTTATCCTTCTTTGTTCTACAAGATGAGACTCTTCATAGGATTATAACTGATGTCATAATCCAATCCATACTTTGAACAAATATCAAGGAGTTATGTAGCCCCACACTACTAGGACTCAGTATGACGAGATCATCAGCATTCATAAGATGATTGACTATGGTTGAACCAATCATACAGCCAGTTCTGCAACTATTCAACTTCACTGACAGTTCATTCATATACAGGCTGAAGAGCACAGTAGATAGCATACCATACCGTTTTATTTATATAGCGCAATTTAAACACAGCATGTGAGCTGACCAAAGCGCTGCACAGGCAACAATCACAAAGAATATTAAAACAGGTACAGTTAAAAAACAATCAATAAATATAGATAAAAGCAACCTAAAAGCAATTTAAAACAAAGGCAAAACAACAATAAAAATAAGAAATAAAAAGTCATTGTCCAAAAGCCAAAGCATAAAAGTGGGTCTTCAATCGTGACTTGAAGACAGCTGAGCCAACTCAGGACAGAGTGTAGTCTGCCCCGAGCGGCTGCCAACAGAGTTTATTTAAAGTATGAGATAAGGCAGTGGGTGTGTTTTACAGAGTGTGTGAGATGAGGAGTAAAAGAAATAGAGCAGCAGTACAGGACATAGAAAATCTATAACAGCGACAGATGGTGATTGGCGAATTTCGATGGGTAGAGCATTCCAGAGGACAGGGGCAGCATGTACAATAGCCCGCTACCCCTTTGCTTTGTAAGTGCAGAGAAGCAAGCGGTCCGCTGATCTCAGTGAGCGCACCGGCACATAGGGTGTGAGCAAGTCAGACAGATAAGATGGTGCAAGACCATTCAGTGCTTTAAAAACAAAGAGCAGGATCTTAAATCGCACTCTGAAAGTCACGGGCAGCCAATGTAAATGTGTCTACTTTGCTTGGTTCGGTTTTGTTTGCAGATGACACAACATTGTTTTATTCTGGGTCAAATATACATAATGAAATTCAAGTGATAAACAGTGAGATGGTTAAAGTAAAACATTGGTTTGATATAAATAGACTAACATTAAATCTTGATAAAACTAATTTTATAGTGTTTAATGATAAACAAAATAATGAAGTATCTATAAATATTGATGGTGTGGAAATTCAAAGAGTAAAGGAAATCAAATTTCTGGGAGTCATGATTGATGAGGATCTCAGTTGGAAATCACATATAGGATATATAAAAGGTAAAATGGTCAAAGCTACTGCAGTATTACACAGAGTCAAGTATTTACTAAACAGTTCTGGGTTGTTAGCACTATATCATTCATTAATTGAGCCTTATTTGGCATATTGTGTAGAAGTCTGGGGGTCAACATATAAAACCTACATTCAACCACTGTTTATTTTACAGAAAAGAGCTTTGAAGGTCATCAGTAACACCCGTTATAGAGATCCAGCTAATCCTTTATTTTATAAACATAAAGTATTGAAATTTCATGATCTAGTGAGCTTAAGGATACTACTACTTATGTATAAAGCTAATAGCAATAGTAGTTAAATGAGTAGTAATATTGTAAATAATCTGGTATTGAAGAGCTGAAAGAGCAATGATATTGTAAATATTCTAGAAGTATGGAAGAACAGAAAGAGCAATGATATTGAATTTAAGTTTCTCTTATTTTAATTTAGTATTGTAAAAAGGGGCAGAACTTTATAAGATTTTTTCTTCTCTCTGCTCCTTTTCATTCATTGTTTGGTAATTTATTTAAATGCTGTTTGTTTTTTATTTGTTGTTTGTTTATATTATGAATGAAATAAAGAATAAGAAAAAAAAATGAAGATGTGCCAGAACCAGGGTGATATGTCTACGCCTGTGTGTGCTTGTTAAAAACCTTGCAGCAGCATTTTGTACCAACTGCAGCCTGTTCAGTGCCGTAGCAGGGGTGCCAATGAGGAGGGAGTTCGCATAGTCTAAACAGGAGGTGATAAATGCATGAGTAACAGATTCCAAATGGGGCCGTTTCAGTATAGGCTTCAGGCGTGTTAAACGACGTAGTTGAAAGAAGCGTGATTGTGAACAGTAGAGTTTTCTGTTTGGCACATTTTCAGATACAGATCATTTGCTGCTGTGGCCCCCAGACTCTGGAGCTCTCTCCCCCTGAGCCTGAGATCAGTGGACTCAGTGGTCTCCTTTAAGAACTCACCTGTTCAGGTGGCTTTGGTGATGTGGATCTGCTGCTGTCGGGGCAGATGGCTCCCTTGATGGCATTTCCTAACTTAGATGGTTTATCTCATCTGAACTCAGCCCAGTGTGTTACATTTTTATCATATATCCTTTAGCATGTGTTTCTGTGTGTGTGTGTGTGTGTGTGTGTGTGTGTGTGTGTGTGTGTGTGTGTGTGTGTGTGTGTGGGTGGGTGTTTGACAATGATTTTAATGAGGGTTTTATTTTCTAAATTCCTCTACATTTCAGGGGAGAGAGGGATTATGGGAATTTGGGGTCATTTTAATTTGTAAAGCACTTTGAGTTACATTTATTGTATGAATTGTGCTATATAAATAAATTTTGATTGATTGATTGATTGGTGGGACCTCCTGTTCATCCTCTGCTGCTCGTCAGCTTATTTTCATGAAGGTGTTACTATCATTTCTGCTTATTTCTGACTCCCCTGTTCATGTAAGTTTAAAATTTTAGCCTTCGCTGCCTCAGTGCCGCTCTCTCGATCCTCCAGGTGACGCCTCTTTTTGAAATATTTTTCTAACAGGAAGTGTGGTTGAAATAAGTCTCCACCCGTGGTGTTACTCAGCTGCTTGTTAGCTTATTTTCATGAAGATGTTACCATCACTTCTGCATATTTATTTACAATTTTAATCTATCTTTCTTGGATTTTCTCTTTTGCTTTTGAAGTGCCTTGTGATTTTTACCTATAAAAGGCGCTATAAAAAAAAACTTTGATCTTCTTCTATAGGAAATAGCATACTGGAAGGTATTAGGGACCCCCAACACACACACACACACACACACACACACACACACACACACCAGTACCTGTGTCCATGCTGTCCAGAAGCCACGATGACCCAGTCCCAGCTGATGGATGATCCTGAAGTGGTAGCAGGTTTCCTTTAGCCGTGTTTAGCTAACAGCTGCAATAGAAACAAAGCAGGAGAGCTGATCAAGATGCTGCGGGGTCTACTTTCATAAAGTCTAGGGTTAACAGGATGTTTCAGCTCTGTGGAGATCAGGAGGTCTCGAACTGCAAAAGAGCACCGTTCATAAACCCATTCACACACGCCAGAATGAGCATGCCCACTTTAACGCGCGACAGGCAAAATACGATTGAGTTCAGTTCATATTCACACAAAATAAAGTTCATGAACGACAGTTCAATGAACTCATTCAGGCAAACTTTTCCCTTCTCAGGCGTACCTTGGTTTGATGCGGGTTGTGTTTACCTTTTTTGGTCGCATGGTTTGCTTTTCTGTTCTGCAAAAGCTAGTTTATACTTCACCGCCTGCATCAGTACAGAGACACGCAACGCCATTATCCGTCATTGCAAATTTACTGATTGGCTTAATGAACTGAACTGTATTGGAATGTTTACTTTGTGAAGTGCCTTGAGACGACTCTTGTCGTGATTTGGCGCTATATAGATAAACTGAACTGAATTGAAGGGCTCGTCAACAGGCTCGCATCTGCTGAATTCTGAAACTGATAGATGAACATGCCTAAGAACTGAAGTAAAGTTGAAAATGAGTTCGATTGTAAGTTAGCAGAATTAAATCAAAACTAAAATGTTAGAAAGAGCAGAAATTGAACTGTGAAATTTCAAAATTCTCTCAGCCAATCAGAGAGCAGGGATAGTGGACGGCTGGTTTCCTGAGACCAAGCCGCTTAATTTCACGTATAATATCTGTGGGTGCGTATTTCTGTTTGGCCAGAATACATTTGAATACTTTCAGCCAATCAGGGAGAAGGGTTGAATGCTTAACAGCATTCAAACTAATTACTGTCTTGTTTTTCAAAAAAATATATACATGATCTCGGTGGATTAGCGTGGCTGCGGTGTAGGCGCGCTGAGCCTCACCGGTAGGGCTGGGCAATATGGACCAAAACTTATATCTCGATACCTTTTAGCTAAATTCCCATATACGACATATATCTTGATATTTTCCTCCTGTAAAATATTAACATGTGAACTCCCTTCAAGCTGGCTTGAGAAATTGTAAACATAAATTAATCAGCAGATGTGTTGGTTCTTGTCTGAGCTCTAGAAACACTGGTACAGCTGTCTGTTGACACACAGGTAGGGTTTATCTTTATGGTTCGTTTTTATACTGGATTGTTGCTGTTCTAATGTAAACTGGACCTTGAGTCTGTTTAAGTATCCATCCATCCATCTGTTAAGATGTTGCTGGAAACGGGCTCGTTTCGCACCAACACAACCGTGGTTGGATTCACGGATCACTGGACGACGTCATCGGGTCACCTCGCAGGAGCCGAGCGACTGTTGTGTGCTTAGAGCCCAACAACCCTCTCTCGAGTAATTCACCTCTCATTCCCGCTCCAGTCAGGCATCGGTCCACCGCTAGCCGTTGCTACATGGTGGCTAGCTCCTTCTCCAAGCTCGCTCCGTCCCGTGACCCACTCTGCTACCACGTCCTGCCCCTTCTTCCCCTGACCCAGCCTCACCTCTTCTGCGTGTGGACCTCCCAGCCCCGAGCCGCCAAGCCAAGCCCCGCTAGCGGCCTGACAGGAGGACGAGCCCCAGAATGCAACAAGATCGAAACCACTTGGCAGCAAACGACAAGATGGCGTTCTGTACCTAACCGGAAATACGATAACCGGAAGAACAACGGGGCTGAAAAAGCGATTTTCTAATCATGTTTGTTATGCGCCATGGGTTTCACATGTGATGTCCGTGAGTTTTAAAGACACATTCTGATGCAAAGAAAGCGCTGGTTTTCGAACGAGGGCCAAATTAATTTTAGGTTTTGTGTGAAAATACGTCCAGGAGTACAAATTGACGTCATTGAACCAGAAACGGGGAGAAGCAGAGGAAAAGTGGCTGTGAGTTTGGCGAGCTTCGAGTCCTTCTTTCAGGAGGAAACAACCACCATAAATCTGGCCATGTAAGTAGCAGCTACGCTGCTGGGGCAGAGGAGGTCTGTGGAGGAGATTCTGTGGTGGTGACGTCATATATGCGACGTGCCGACGTCTGATTTGTAGTCATAGTAATTACGAATTTTTACAAGCTAATAAATGTAAAATTACGTGACAGGCGTGACCGAAACACATATCATTACTTTTCATTTAAATTAAAGTAGGACCTACAACATCTTTTCTACAGTTGATGGGAGACACCTGGGCCATAGACATGAATACATAGACGCCCCATTGGGCGCTGGAGAGCGTAACAGCGTCGCCGCCATATTGGATGGGTCTCCTCACTCTGCAAAGTCAATGCAGAGTGGGCAACTATACCCATTTTTGTGCAGTCTATGGTTGCAACAACAGGCGTACTATTGAAAACAGATCACGTGAGATTATTAGTGACTTTTCTAGCCTAGCTGATGAAATTTTATATTTTAATTTATTTTGTATAATTATATTTATATTTTAATTATAATGCCATACCATGTGTCTGTTTTTTATGAAAAAGCTTGATAAAATGTGTTGTTGGATAAGCACCTTTCTTAGTAGAAATGCACTGAGGGCAAATAGAAACACATTTACCAAAATAGCGGCCAGCCACTACGTCAACTCCAATAGGCAGCGCCAGTTCATGAGGCGTCTACGTATATATGGCTGTTTTCGAATCCAGGGGTTGGATGCTTGTGAGGACGTGTACTCAATGGTCCACTGAGATCGGTTCCTTCATCTACCGCTAAATCCGGAAGTAAACGGCTCTGGAATCGGACAGCCTAGCGCTGTTGGTGGTCGGAGGGACCGGTGGCGCCTGTGCTCGGCAGCCTCGCCTCTATCAGTGCACCCCAGGGCAGCTGTGGCTACAATGTAAGCTCATCATCACCAGCGTGTGAATGTGTGTGTGAATAGATGAATGATACAATGTAGTGTAAAGCGCTTTGGAGTCCTCTGACTCTGAAAGGCACTATACAATAGAGCTTTCTACAGTAGCTAAAAATAGATTGTCGCAAAGCACTCTTGGGCGCAGGGTCATACAAGTAAGCTAGCAGTTATAATGGATTCCTATGGGTCACTGGAAGGTCATTGGCTGCAAACTCCCCTCCATACAGGACCTGTACACCTCCAGGACATTGAGGCGTGCAGGTCGGCTCACAGCTGACCCGACTCACCCTGGACACTGTCTCTTTGACCCGCTCCCATCTGGCAGGAGGTTCAGATCCATTCGGACCAGAACCTCTCGCCACAAGAACAGTTTCTTCCCCTCTGCTGTTGGAATCATGAATGTCAATCCTAGGGCTGCCCACTCCAGTCGCTTGGTCCCAGTCACATGACCCGGTGTTGTGTTTGTACCTGAACTGATCCACTCTGATTAGTACCTGCACTGTGTCTATAGTAGCTGCTTCTCTAGTTATTGCCACTTTTATATTAATTATTTTATCATGAGTATATTATTACTTCCTATATTTGCTTATCTCTTATTTTTTATCTTTTTGCACCAAGTACCGCAGCAATTTCCTAATGTTGTGATTTCTCACACATCTGGCAATAAAACCCTTCTGATTCTGGGTCTGGGTCTGAGTTGCTCCGATCTGACTAAAGTTGTTTTTTCATCTCCTAAAAATTTTCAAACAGCAAGTAACTAAGCGATGCTGCTGCGGGAGGTGCTAATCGGACTCTAGACGCCCAGATCGCATGTTGGAGAGGACTTTTTATCCCTTTTCCAAAGCCGGTAAAGTCCGCGACCACATGAAACAGCTGGAAAGCTACACGGGCTAAGCTAAAGACAGAAGAGGCAAAGTGGTGGTAGTTTTTAAGTTGGACGTGCGGATTTTAACTGTGTGGAGCAGATCAAGAAAAGCACGTATATTTGTTCCTTACATTTTCCCGGAGGAAAAAGTCCTACATCCGAGTATGACCAGCCGCCGGTCCTATCGACGCTCTCAGACGTGGGGTTATCCAGGAGGAGCAGCAGCGGAGGAGAATTAATGCAGGACGCAGCGTTGTTAACGGAGAGTTAAGCCTGCCACACACGAGAGCCAATAGCTGAGCTACCGGTCATTCGAGGACGTTTGCTCAGCAGATTACTCGCTGTGGGCGCCTAATTTTCACTGAGTTTTCTGCCTCACGAGACGCTGAGGTGAAAATCAAACCAGTTTGATCCTTTCCGCCCCACGCAGCAGAAACTCGCCGTGTGCGCACTACGTGAGCAGTCGGCTGAGCTGAAATCTTCCAAGTGACCAATCACAGCGCGTTCTCCCCTCACGTGATTCCAAGGTGGCAGCCTCCTGTCTGCATGATGGAAAAATAAACAAAACGGAGACGGAGCTGGATATGGAGGAAATGCTTATACTTGTCTTTCCTGATGATCCCTTTCTATAAAACAATGCCGCCAATTTGCCGCAAAGCCTATGCGGCATCTGGGAGCCTCAAGGTCGTTTATAAGAGCTCAGACCGTGCCGGTAATGTTGCGCAATCATGTCCGTTTTATAAAAGATTACGCGATGGCGGCATAAAGGAGGTATGGGGCAGTCTCTACGCTGTCGCGGACCTCCGTTTATCTTGGACATAACTTGCTTTTTATTGCGATCGATGCCGCACTCGTTAAGTTTTTATTTTAACAACCAGTTACAGGTGTGTGTGCTCCACCATCCCTGTGAGCTGTCAGATGATCTGAGCTGCAGATCTAATGGAGAGAAGCTCCCGGAGTTGTGCATCGCTCCAGTTTATCATCTCAGCTGATTCTGTTTACAAAAGTAAAACTTAAGCGCGTGTTTACTTTCATTTTCAATATAGTTCCTGGCCGGAGCTCGGCATTAATTCATCACATGGTCATGACACCTCCCTCTCTTGCGCCAACGCTTAATGTGCGTTTATAAGACCGGCGAAGGCGCAATATTACCGCAACGTGATGCCGCCATGGCGCGTTCATAAGAAACACGTTGCGGTAATATTGCGCTGATTTGCCGGCATGGTGTGTCTTATAAAAAGGGCTTAAAGTCTCCGTGTTATAGAAATTTCTATGTCCTATACTGCTGCTCTATTTCCTTCACTCCTCATCTCTGAATCTCACACACACACATCATGTAAACACACCCACTGCCTTATCTCACACTTTAAATAATCTCTGTTGGCAGCCGCTCGGGGCAGACTACACTCTGTCTTCGAGTTGGTCTGTCACCCTTTGCAAACGGTTATATGTGTGGTTCATTTGTCTCTCTCTTATCTCTTCAGCTTCAGGTAGTTAGGTTGATTGAGGAAATCCCTAACACTCCGTTTTGTTTATTTTTCCGTCATGCAGACAGGAGCCTGCCACCTTGGAATCACGTGAAGGGAGAACGCGCTGTGATTGGTCACTTGGAAGATTTCAGCTCAGCCAACTGCTCACGTAGTGCGCACACGGCGAGTTTCTGCCCCCCGTGGGGCGGAAAGTATCAAACCGGTTTGATTTCCACCTCAGCGTCTTGTGAGGCAGAAAACTCAGCGAGTAATCTGCTGAGCAAACGGCCTCGAATGACCGGTGGCTCAGCTATTGGCTCTCGTGTGCGGCAGGCTTTAGAGGCAGCGGTGTTAACGGAGTGTTAGAGGCAGCGGTGTTAACGGAGAGTTAGAGGCAGCGTTGTTAATGGAGTGTTAGAGGCAGCGTTGTTAACGGAGTGTTAGAGGCAGCGGTGTTAACGGAGAGTTAGAGGCAGCGTTGTTAATGGAGAGTTAGAGGC
>SSNS01000722.1:7790-17979 GCA_006937985.1 Aphyosemion australe | reverse complement strand
TTCAAAGACGATATTTCCTCTGCGGCTCGGATCTGCTCACCGGCTCCNAGTAATAAAACGATGTTTGTATTTTTTGTTTTTTTACCTGAAATGATAGGCCCCTAAACGTCATAGGCCCCTGGCCACGGCCCAGGTTGGCCCGTGCATTAAGGCGGTCTTGGTCATCCTGACCAATCACAAGCTTGCGGTCTCCGTCACTTTCGACGGATGTTTAAAATTTGGGGCATGTCTCCGTCACCCTCCGCAGGCCAGTCGGAGAGCCCTTGCGCCGACGCAAAATGGTGGTGCGTGCGTCCGTTTCACGCAGACGGACCTAGTATAAACCAGCCTTTACGTGTCTCCGTGCCGACGCAGACGAGGAAGCATAAACTAGGCTTAAACCGTTCCGTGGCGCTGATGCTTCCAGTGTGACGCAGGGGCTAGAGACAGGCTTCAAGACATTCTGACAATCCAATTAGAACTGAAACCAAAGTCAAAGCTGGGACTCTGCGTGGACTTACTGCACAGAAGAAAGTAGGATGCTGATGCAGCCAGCAGCTTGTGACTGGAGGCCAACGAGCTGACTAGTCCACAGATCCATCCCATCACCAAGAGGACCAGGCTGAGAGGCAACAGGATCACCACGACATTGTGCAAGCCTGCAAACGTGAAAGCGTGACGTTGTCAGTGGCTCTGAGCTACGACTGAGCTGGATTCCGTTTGGAAGAGCATGTGAGATGGATTTTAATCAGCAGGGAGGAGAGTGTGATCAACCTGCAGGCCTGCTCCCGATAACCTCAGTAAATAGTTTCATTCAGTTTCTTACTGTCAGGGACTGCTCCTCACCCCCCCAGACTCTGATCTATCTAGAACCTTCAACCTTTCTGCCACATAACTCATGCATCAGCCTGAATAAAACATTAAACCACGGTTAGATTCCTGAATGGGACTTTTCTGTCATGCAGAGGAATAAAGAAACTACTCACCGAGAAGGTGTCTTTCTGTTTCGGACAGGCTGGAAGTGTTAGCCGTGAAAAAGGGGATGACCGAACTCCTGTTTGACCCTGAAAGCGTCAAAAGTAAAGGTTACCGCTGCCAGAGCTGAGAGAGACCTGGTAGAGAAATCCAAAAGTGATGAGGCGTAAAATAATCAAAGTTATTCAAAAGGACACATTATTATGACTCACTCGTGAAACCTGCATGTTTTTGAAGATATGGAGTTGATTGGTTCGATTTTTACACGTTGTTCTAATTCTGCTGGCAAATGAAGCACATCTAAGGTCTGAGACTGCAGACCAGCAGGAGCTACCACAGCATGACGTGTGAAGACAAAGCTGCAGCAGTCGTCTAATGGGCAGACCACAGGGCTCAGTACCCGGATTCTTGTTGTTTTTAATATGATGGCCTTTATTTACGTGCTGTGTTGTTTTAACTGGTTGTAAATGTTACATAGGTTTCCTTGCTGCCTCATAATCACACTCTGAGCTCCACTGCAGGCGGTTCTGCACCTGCACCGGTCCGCTACCTGCATCAGGAGCTGCTGATGATCAGCGCAGGGGAAACAGACCCTTAATAACTGATAAGTGATGATCTCAAACACCTCTCCATGAACAGTGGAGGAGGCTCAGGGACAGACCGGGTATTACAGCAGCTGGACTGATGATCATGGTGTAGTGGATCTAAAGGGACAAACCTTCATGGATCCTCCATAAGCCAGAGTGAGAACCCAGCTCATCCGGACCTGTGTAGTTGGGTTTGTTTACATCGATGACGTACCAATAATCAGTCCCGATCGCCACCGTGAGGAGGCTGAAGCTGAGCAGACCCGTGAGTCCGGCCGCCAGAACCACCGCTCCGTACTTCATGGTTCGGTCCAGAAAAACCCAGAACCGAGAGTCACTCCTCAGCAGCACCTGAGAGGACTCTCCGCGGTTCTCGCTGCGCTCCATCACGGTCCCTGCTCCTCCAGCCCTGCTCCTCCATCCTGAACGCGCCGCGGTCCTGAACGCCTGCTCTCCCGAGAAGAACAAAGATGGAGCAGCGGTCCCGCTCCAGAGCTGACGTCACGTGGTGTTTGTGTCACGCATGAGATGCAGCCGCGGCTCGACCTGCGCCGCTTCTCCATTGGTCCTCATCGTCAAGGTAATAAAATGTTACACTTCCGGCTCCGACTTTCAAAATAAAGGCCATCCAAGGAACTCAGAAGGTCCTGACCGTTTTTTAAAACTTTATTTACAATTCAACAAATACACACTCTGGCTGGGAGATCACATCTAACAACAAACACATCAGCATAAACAAAACACACATGCAAAACATCTGGATGACTCTAAGTTCTGCTGGTAAATCCAGACGAGACTGCAGTGAGATTATGGTCTGCTGCTAAAATATGAAACAACTAAAGGTTGAGGCTCAAATGTCAGGCTCTTATTGTGAAAGGCTCAATAATATGTATTAATTTGGTGTAGTCTAGCTCCCTCGTTACCATCTGATTTATAGTTCATTCATATTATGGAAAAATTGACCTACATTTCAGTAACATTTAAGGTTTGTATTAATGTCACTGATCTTAGTCAAGATAACACATCTAAATATCCACAACCTCTGATCAGTAGGATTTAATGTATTTCATTAACATGTTCAGTAGTACGCTACTGGAAATGCTGATAACATTCCATTTCTACTGCTAACAGTGTAATGGTGGCATGTCAATAATGTATGGGTTGGCAATAGGGTCCATCAGATAGTCGAACCTCGGATTCAGGAGGAGCAATGTGGTTTTGGTCATGGCCGCGTCCCTCGGGGGGCCCTGTGGGGGGTACTCTGGGAGTATGGGGTACCAGGCCCCTTGATACGGGCTGTTAGGTCCCTGTACGACCAGTGTCAGAGCTTGGTCCGCATTGCCGGCAGTAAGTCGGGCTCGTTTCCGGTGAGAGTTGGACTCCGCCAAGGCTGCCCTTTGTCACCGATTCTGCTCATAACTTTTATGGACAGGATTTCTAGGTGCAGCCAAGGTGGTGAGGGGATCCGTTTTGGTGGCCTAAAGATCAGGTCTCTGCTTTTTGCAGATGATGTGGTCCTGTTGGCTTCGTCAGAACATGATCTCCGGCTTTCGCTGGAGTGGTTCACAGCCGGGTGTGAAGCAGCTGGGATGAGAATCAGCTCCTCTAAATCCGAGACCATGGTCTTGAGTCGGAAAAGGGTAGAATGCCTTCTCCAGGTCAGGGACGAGGTCCTGCCCCAAGTGGAGGAGTTTAAGTATCTCGGGGTCTTGTTCACGAGTGAGGGACGGGTGGAGCGTGAGATCGACAGGCGGATTGGTGCTGCATCTGCAGTGATGGGGGCGTTGTACCGGTCTGTCATGGTGAAGAGAGAGCTGAGCCGAAAGGTTTACCGCTCTCAATTTACCGGTCGATCTACGTTCCTACCCTCACCTATGGTCACGAGCTTTGGGTAGTGACCGAAAGAACGAGATCACGGATACAAGCGGCTGAAATGAGTTTTCTCTGTGCGTCAGCCTGCTCTTTTTGTTGGAGTTGGGGGCCGGTTAACTTCAGGGTTCCAGATCCTGGTTCTGGTTTTTAGGGCCTTACATGGACAAGCACCATCATACATTGGTGATCTTCTCAGTCCCTACACCCCCAGCAGGTCCCTGAGGTCCAGTGATCAAAGCCTACTGGTTGTGCAGCACCAGGCTAAAGACCAAAGGTGACAGATCATTTGCTGCTGTGGCCCCCAGACTCTGGAACTCTCTCCCCCTGAGCCTGAGATCAGTGGACTCAGTGGTCTCCTTTAGAAACTCACCTGTTCAGGTGGCTTTTGAGTGACCTTTGGTTGATCTTCTTTGCTACCTTCTCTTCATTCTGCTCTGTCTACCATTTCTGCCTTTCCCATGATCCACTGATCACCCTTACTCCCCTTCATTTTCCTTTTGTCTTTTTTCACATCTTTTTTTAATCACAATTTTTACTTTTCCCTTTTTTGATATTTTTAATCAGTTTTTTATTTTACTTTTTGTTTTTGTGAAGCGCCTCATGATTTTTATCTTGAGAGGCGCTATATAAAAGATCGCTTGTTCTTCTCTAATTCTGATCCGCAGCAGCTGGTGTGGAGTCTTGGCGTGCCTCTCTCCAAGGTGCAGTAAGTCAGGTCTGCTAGAGAGAGTGTGCAGCGGTCTGGCGCTGACTTAGGTACTGCAAATGGGCAGAGTGGCTGGTAGAGAGTGTGGTGCTGAAACATGGACTGACGAGGGTCGTAACAGTCTGGGGCAAAGATGAGGATCTCAGTCTGGTCTTCATTCAACTGTAGAAAGTTCCCAGCCATCCAGGTCTTAATAGAGTCTAAGCAGCTGTGCAACAGCTGCAGCTTAGACCAGTGTTTCCCAACCCTGGTCCTCAGGGCAGACTGTCCTGCAAGTTTTCCATGTCTCTGCTTCAGCAGCACACCTGATTTAGATTGCCTCCTCAGGAGGACATCACATGCTGCAGATGCCTGTTAATCACTCATTCAAGTCAGGTGTGTGGCAGCAGGGAAACACTGGTGTTTGAAATGGCAACATGGAAAACATGCAGGACAGTGGGCCCTGAGGACCAGGGTTGGGAAACACTGGCTTAGACATCTCATGGGGCTTAAAGGAGATGTACAGTTGGATGTCATCTGTGTAAAGATGGTAGGAGATTCCTTTAAAAGAGCTCAGGATGTGCTGGAGAGGGAGCAGATAAAGGAGGAACAGTAGAGGGCCCAGCACAGAACCTTGTGGGCACCATGGGTGAGGGAGGTGGACCCAAACTTGGAGATGGCCACAGAGAAGGAACGCTCAGACAGAGAACCACTTCAGAGCAGTTCCTGAAAGGCCTACCCAGTCTCTCAGCCTATCCAGTAGCAGGTGATGGTCAACAGTGTCAAAGGCTGCAGTCAGGTCCAGCAGAACCAGAACAGAACAGTCCCCTGCATCACTGTGAGTCAGAAGGTCATTAGAGAGTTTAGGTGAATCTGAACAGACTTCAGGCAGTAGTCGAGCCTAAACCTCCATCACACATTTAAAGCTAGAAAACCCGTCTCCACAGTTCTGCAGGAACGGAACAAAGAAACAGAAACTAAAAGTCCAAACCTTCAACAGGAAACCAAAGAAAAGGGTTGGTGAGAAAACAAAAAGTAGATGAGTGAACTCAGAGTTCTTTTCCATCGGCTCAAATCCAACAGAAACCTCAATGTGATGTGAAACTCTAAAGGAACTGATCCTAATTATGAGTCCGTCTGTTCTGCCTTTCTCCTGAAGCCAGGTTGCTGTTTAGTTTCAAAAGTATTTATTATAATTTTCCATCTCATTTAACCACTTTGTTAATAGCGCTCCAGTCTCACTATAATGTTCGTAGAGCTCATCAGATTTCATTTGTGGTTCCTTGTTTTCAAAAGGAGTCAGGGAGGTTGGCTTCTTCTGTTGAAGCTCTAATGCACTGGAACACATTACCTGCTCATCTAAGGTCTATTACATCTTTTTGTCTCTTTAGAAATTTGGTTTATGGAAATCTAACGCCAACCTGCAACTGTTGTTGATTTTCTTCAGGGGTCAGCGTCTACAGTAACCGTCACCTCGTCCAAATCTTTTTCTGTGCTATTTATTGTTTTTCATAAATGCTTTGACTTTTTGCCTGTAGTGTGTAGTTTGAATTCAACATGGTTAGATGTTTTTTTATCCCCTAGATTGTGATCATTGTTTCAGTTTTGTCTTTTGACGGNTGTCATCTGTGTAAAGATGGTAGGAGATTCCTTTAAAAGAGCTCAGGATGTGCTGGAGAGGGAGCAGATAAAGGAGGAACAGTAGAGGGCCCAGCACAGAACCTTGTGGGACACCATGGGTGAGGGAGGTGGACCCAAACTTAGAGATGGCCGGAACGCTCAGACAGAGGAGAACCACTCCAGAGCAGTTCCTGATAGGCCTACCCAGTCTCTCAGCCTATCCAGTAGCAGGTGATGGTCAACAGTGTCAAAGGCTGCAGTCAGGTCCAGCAGAACCAGAACAGAACAGTCCCCTGCATGACTATGAGTCAGAAGGTCATTAGAGACCCTGAGAAGAGCTGTTTCAGTAGAATGAGCTCTACGGAAACCTGACTGGAAACTATCATAGATGTTATGTTCATCAAGAGCAGCTGTGAGTTGTTTAGCCACAACCTTTTCCAAGATCTTGGAGATGAAAGGTAGCTTAGCAATGGGTCTGAGGCTGCTATGGAGAGATGGATCAGGATTGGGTTTTTTAAGGAGGAGGGGACAGGAAGAGAAACCACTGAAGAATGAGGGTAAACAGACCTGAGGAAACATGGATGTTCAAACTGCACTGCGGCCTGGCGGGAATGCAGAAGTGGAGCTCACGTTCGCAAACAGGACATGAATCACCAGATGTTTACTGGTTAAACCACGCTTTAAGAGAAGCATTATTCTCACCTGGATTCAATTCAATTCAGTTTATTTCTATAGCGCCAAATCACGACAAGAGTGGTCTCAAGGCTTTCAACAAAGTAAACATTCCAATACAGTTCAGTTCATTAAGCCAATCAGTAAAAAAGTTTCCTATATAAGGAACCCAGCAGATTGCATCAAGACACTGACTGTGTGTTGATACAATCCTCATACTAAGCAAGCATGTAGCGACAGTGGGAAGGAAAACTCCCTTTTAACAGGAAGAAACCTCCAGAGGATCCTGGCTCAGTATGAGCAGCCATCCGCTACGACTCACTGAGAAACATCGCTGGAGGCGCTCGGGTCGGAATGAGCGTTTGGCTCAGGGCCAGCACGCCGCGCACGTAAACATAATGGAAGGTAGATCCTGGGCGTGTCTTGGGCGATCACGGATGAACAGAAGGATACAAGAGTCTGGAGATCATATGAGCTCAATGCTGAAGAGGACCGCAGACAGAAGCAAGGCAGAAAGGATGAGATTAGTTGAGAAAGTTTAAAAAGTGGCTGGTGACGGCGGCTACTCCAACCAAAGGCACCATCTTGTTACCGACCGGAAGCAACAAAGAGTTCTACGATGAGGTTCTTTACTTTGTTCTCAGAGGCTAATTTAACACCGTTCAGATCAGGTGATTGACTAAGCAGTTTCCTCTTCAGAGGTTCTGGTCCAAAGATGATAACTTCAGTCTTGTCTGGATTTAGCAGCAGAAGGTTTAGACCAGATGAAACACAACAGCTGATGATGGAGCCTTTTCAGCCAGTGCCTCTAAATTATGGGATGTTGCACCAGAGCAGGACCACTTTCTGACTCATCAAACCAGTTGAGCTTCAGCAGGAAGTGAAGAAACTAAAGCAGGTAAACGTCTCAGCAGCTCTGCAGTCAAACTGTCCCAGTTTCCTAAAAGCTGTTGACTACACCTCCAAGCTGCTCCTGGTGTGCTCTTGTTGGTGTTCTGCATGAAGGTCCAGAGGGGGAACGGGCTCTCCAAGCTGCTCCTCCACTAATCCACCTGGGAGCCAGCAGAGGTAGTCACAGAGCTGAGTAGGTGAGTGTGCAGTGGGAGACAGCAGGTGTGGTGGTGTGGGATTTTATTAGAGACTTATCACACAATGAGAAAACAGTCCTGGATTCAAGCTTTTAATTCTGACGACAATCAGAAGAAACCAAGCAGGAAGCATAAAGATCACGGCTGAGATCTAGAACAACACGTCAGCGTTCGTCTAAGTGAAACAATGACGTCTCGTCAAACTAAACAGAATAATAGAAGTCAAACAAACTTTGTAAGATCTCTCCACCAAGCTGTAACAGCTGCCATAGAATGATGGATTACACTGCAACAGGTCAGAACGTTCCACGGCACAGAACATTTCATTAAAGTCCCATTAGTCGTCACACACACTGATGCGTGGTGAAATTACATCTCCACATCTCACCCATCCCTGGGGGAGCGGTGGTTTAACCCCCCAATCCAACCCTTAATGCTGAGGGTCAAGCAGGGAGGCATTGGGTCCCGTTTTTGTCTTTGGTATGACCCGACCGGGATTTGAACCCAGATCTCCCAGTCCCAGGGCGGACACTCATACCACTAGACCACTGAGCTGGTGCTCCTCATAACAACCCTGGACAGATGGAGACATGAGACGTTCTCTCTAAAAGACCAAGTGTTAATGATCCACTAGCTGACAGAACCACTCTGAACTCTCATTTCTCCTCAGTTACAATCTAAACACACACTTCCATCTCTTCCACTTTCCCAGACACTTTAGAAACTCTTTCTTAGTTTAGGTGAATCTGAACAGACTTCAGGCAGTAGTCGAGCCTAAACCTCCATCACACATTTACAGCTAGAAAACCCGTCTCCACAGTTCTGCAGGAACGGAACAAAGAAACAGAAACTAAAAGTCCAAACCTTCAACAGGAAACCAAAGAAAAGGCTTGGTGAGAAAACAAAAAGTAGATGAGTGAACTCAGAGTTCTTTTCCATCGGTTCAAATCCAACAGAAACCTCAATGTGATGTGAAACTCTAAAGGAACTGATCCTAATTATGAGTCTAGCAGATGGTTGTCCTCCATCTAAAGAGGACGACGACCATCAGGTAGAAGGGGGACAGCATCTGTTGTCAGAACTAGACAGGAAACGCCAACTCAAGCCCAGGTAGGGTGGAGATGAGACACGGTGGGATCTCCTAACAGCATTTTAGCAGATGGTCGTCGTCCATCTAAAGAGGACGACGACCATCAGGTAGAAGGGGGACAGCATCTGTTGTCTAGAAAGGAAACGCCAACTCAAGCCCAGGTAGGGTGGAGATGAGACACGGTGGGATCTCCTAACAGCATTTTTTCATCCTGATTTGGATCTGAAAACATGTGCTTCAACATTTCAGAAGGTTAATGAACACATTGTTCTTCTTGTCATTGATTCTGTTTACTGGACAGAATCTAACAGTGTCAGATGTAATAAAGGTCATGAGCTAATGGACCAATGAAAACTATTTACTAGCTTAAACAACCACACCCCCATGCTAACTCACTGTTGTTTCTGGTTTCTGTGGTTGGTGTTCACTCTGACCTGCATTATAGTCCCGCCTCCTAGTCTGAAGGCCAGCCCTCGCTGCTGTCACCACACAATCAGTTCACAGCTTCTAAATGCACCAAATGGGAGTCTGTTAATAACGGGACGCTGTCTGAATCTGCAGGACGTGTGAAAAGTACCGGAAAAGCAGGACATGTGGTCACCCTAGCTGGGGCCAATCCTAGAGCCAGCGGCTAAATATCTGAACTTATATTTATGCAACTCACAAAGTACAAGCCGCTGGTAAAAGACAACGACTTCTACACTACGCTAACTATTCAACAGCAGAGTATACATGCCATGCTAAACGCTCTCTGCTGCAACACTCTATAGCCCTTTTTATAAGACACACCATGCCGGCAAATCAGCGTAATATTACCGCAACGTGTGTCTTATGAACGCGCCATGGCGGCATCACGTTGTGGGAATTTTGCGGCATTTGTGCCGCCATGCTTGGTAGTAATATTGCGGTAATATTGCGGCTTCGCCGGTCTTATAAACGCACATTAAGCCATGGAGCAACAGAGGGTGGTGTCATGACCATGTGATGAATTAATGCTGCACTCCGGCCGGGAATTATGTTAAAAATGAAAGTAAACAAGGGCATAAGTTTGGTTTTGTAAACAGAATCAGCTGAGATGATAAACTGGAGCGATGCGGTGCTCCAGGAGCTTCTCTCCCTTAGATCTGCAGCTCAGATCATGTGACAGCTCACAGGGATGGTGGAGGACACACACCTGTAGCTGGTTGTTAAAATAAAAACTTAAGGAGCGCGGCTTCGATCGCAATAAAAAGCAAGTTATGTCCAAGATAAACAGAAGTCCGCGACAGTGCAGAGACCGCCCCCATACCCCCTTTATGCCGCCATCGCGTAATCTTTTATAAAACGGACATGATTGCGCAACATTACCGCCACGGTCTGAGCTCTTATAAACGACCTAACGCTCCCTGATGCCGCATCGGCGTTGCGACATATTGGCAGCATTGTTTTATAAAATGGGCTTATAAGTGAAACCTAAGGGCAGCAGCTCAGGCCGCCTCTCCATGGAAACGGGAATTGAGTCAAACATTTACAGCTTGAGGGCCACAATGTGTGGCTCACAGGCCAGAGAAGTTGGTCGTGGTCCGAATGCAGACCTGGGTAACGGACAGCTGCTAGGGTACACGACTGATATCTAGAAACC
>SSNS01000721.1:144540-175759 GCA_006937985.1 Aphyosemion australe | reverse complement strand
ATACACTGCTCACAAAAATTAAAGGAACACTTTTTTTATTGGGCCTGGCATGAAATCAATTAAACCTGTCTGATAATTTTCTGGTTGATTAAGCAGCTGAGGGCATTGTTAATCACTTTCAGCTGTATTGGTGTTCATGGACTTAACGACAGGTGCACTAAAGTGGCAACAATTACAAAACCCTCAAAACAGGACTGGTTTAACATGTGGAGGTCATTTCAAGTTTCTCCCTCTTGATCTTTTTTGGCTGGTTTTCCACTCGTGCTAGTTTTGGCTTGAGTAATTATCTCTACTGGCAGCATGAGGCGATTCCTTAACCCTACAGAAGTTGCACAGGTTGTCCAACTTCTCCAGGATGGCACATCCACACGTGCTGCAGCAAGAAGGTTTAATGTGTCTCCCAGCACAATCTCCAGAACATGGAGGAGATTTCAGGAGACTGGCGGTTATTCTCAGAGAGCTGGACAGGGCCGTAGAAGGTCCACAACCCATCAGCAGGACCGATACCTGCTCCTTTGTGCAAGGCGGAACAGGCTGAGCACTGCTCGTGCCCTACAGAATGACCTCCAGAGGGCCACTGGTGTGAATGTCTCTACCCAAACAATCAGGAACAGACTTCATGAAGATGGCCTGAGGGCCCGACGTCCTGTAGTGGGCCCTGTGCTCACTGCCCAGCACCGTAGAGCTCCACTGGCATTTGCTCAAGAACACCAGAATTGACAAGTCCGCCACTGGCGCCCTGTACTTTTTACAGACGAGAGCAGGTTCACCCTGAGCACCTGTGATAGACGTGAAAGAGTCTGGAGACGACAAGGAGAACGTTATGCTGCCTGCAACGTCGTTCAACATGACAGGTTTGGTGGTGGGTCAGTGATGGTCTGGGGAGGCATATCCATGGAGGGACGCACAGACCTCTACTGCCTAGGAAATGGTGCTCTGACTGCCATAAGGTATCCAGATGAAATCCTTGAACCCTTTGTCAGACCCTACGCTGATGCAGTAGGTCCTGGTTTTCTCCTAATGCACGACAATGCCCGGCCTCATGTGGCAAGAGTATGCAGAGGCAGTACCTGGAGGATGAAGGAATTGAAACAATTGAATGGCCTTCACGATCCCCTGACTTAAACCCAATAGAACATCTGTGGGACATTATGTTTCAGTCCATTAGGCGGCGCCAGGTTGCTCCTCAGACTGTACAAGAGCTCAGGGATGCCCTCACACAGATCTGGGAGGAAATGCCACAAGACACCATCCGTTGTCTCATTAGGAGCATGCCCTGATGTTGTCAAGCATGCACACTTTGTCCATCGTCTCTGGGTGACATAACTGCTGAGATGTGCTCTCTGGCCCATTGATGGTAACAGAGATCTGTATTTTCTGTGATGCTGTTTCAGCTGATCCGCAGAAAATCCATTCAGAGAAAATGTTTGTAGCACTTATCCAGACCAGAGGGCTGCTGCTGCTGCAAGTCTGATGCATGAGATTAATGTTACTCACCTTAACATGACACAAGATGAAAAATATGATGACATTCAGTGTTTTAAAGGATCTACAGGGTGAGCCAAACAAGTGGACCTTGGGGATGATCTCAGACTTGTTTTTGGATATTTATAAAGTCAATCATGTTTTAAGATTTAAGACTTTTATGTGCTCAAACATTTGAAATTATTTAAAACAAGGACAATATTGGGTATGTTTTGTGTAAACGTAAAACCAGTTCAGTAAACTTATTGATATGTTTATTTTGGAGATCTTTTAGCCTTCATGATGTCAGACAGGCCTACTCTAGTCTGGGTGCAGCAGGTGGATCTAAACTTTCCAGATAATGAAATTAATCACAGTCGATTCATGATTTAAACAGGGATCAGTTACTTTTTCAAACAATGCCAGGTTGGTTTAGGTGGATAAAAGGAAATCATAATTTGAAAACTGAATTTTTATTTACTCAGATGCTTTTTTATGCAGAATTTGTTTGCTGCTCTGAAAAATGTAATTGTGACAAAAAAGCACAAATTAATAAAATCTGATAAAGGTAAATACTGTAATTAATAGCCCAACAACAATGATGTATCAATGTCTTCTGAGTGTTTAATATAAATGAAAATAATTAATAAAATGTATTTTATTTGTAGGTTTATAAATTCACCAAAATAAAAAACAACATTTGACAGTAGGCTGTACATCGTTGGTATGTATCTCTATTTATGTGTTTATTTATTTCCCTCCAGAATTACCCATTTCTCTGAGAGTTGTTCTGCGCTCCGCACTTGTCAGACGGTCCCTGGTCAGAACAGGCTGACTAGTTGATGCTGGAGCTCTGAGCGGCAGCAGCAGCTCAGTCAGTCCGTCGCTGCAGCACATCAGAGCGGCCACCGTCCGCGGACCCGGACCGCTATGTGGCTGTGAACTAACGGCGAGCCGTGCTACCGCAGCGGGTCACGACAGCAGAGTAAACCTTCGTGGACATGAGGACATCTTTTACAGCGAATTCTTACGAAAGGTGGACCGGGAATTCCGTCTGGTTTGGATTTTCAGAGGAAATGAGAAAGGTGATGCGGGAGCTTCTGAGACAGATTAGCATTAGCATCGTAGCTAGCTCCTGAGCAGGCTGAGGGGTGTTAAAGCTCAACATTTACCTCCCAGCTGGGCAGCGGAAATGTCACCGAGCTCTGATACGAACACACCAGTCTTACGTTTACCCTCCTCTTCTCTTGGCATCACTTTAATTCATCCACAGTTTGTTTTTATTTGACTGTAGGGTTAGCAGGATAAGTTAGCTCCTCTGCTGGTTAGCATTCTGAATTGGCTAATCAGCTCACAGGCTGGCACTGAGAAAATGAACTTGGTATTCTGCGTGTGGAGACGTCCTAGCTTCACAATGAGGTGATGGGTGGACTGGATGTGAACATAAATGTTTTAGCTCCTGCTTGAACGCTCGTCTGATTCCCATCCTTCCTCCTGCTGCCTCCTATTCGCACACGGAGCAGCTGCGGAGTCTAAACATTTACTAAATCCGGATGAATTCAGCCCAACACACCCTCATTCATTTGGTATTTCAAATGTACAATCCCTATTTAATGTGAGGAAGAGAGACGTGGCTACAGGGTCTGGCTGGGTTGTTTTGCCCTTTTCCCAAGGTTTTCCTCTCCTCTGAATTGTTATTCCAGGCGACTCCTGCGGATCCCAAACGATTCTGGCTGATCTGCTCATTTTTTCACTTTTAAACTCGGGTTGTGAGATTGCAATCTCTACAAGACCGCAATACAGATAGAGGAGAAGAAGAAAGCTCAGCTCTTAGTTCAGTGTTCATCACACAGATGCTGCACAGCCTCCTGATACTTTAAGCCTCTTGAAATATGTTTGTCATTTCTCCTGACTGAGGGATTAGGGGTCATAACAAAAGGACTGATTTAGAGATATTATTATTTTATGTTTAACTCCAGCTGGAGATGGTGTAGTATTCCATTCAGGAGGATATTTAGGTGTGGTTTTGGGTTTTTTGATCATCTCTTCAGGTAGTAGTAACTCATAAGTGATGCTGGTTTTCTTGTCTGGTGATTATTTTCTAAACGGGCCTCATTGACTTGCTGCCATCACATGACCTCTTTGTGTCCGTTTTCAGATTCGTCATGACCTTTTTTTTGCTGACTGGATGTTTCTCCACTGAGGTCCCTCGGCCCTTTTTTGTTTCTGGACTTTCCAAAGCAGGGATGAGATAATAAAGTCAACCAGCTGCTGGATGCTGCGACAACACCACCTGTTGCACCTGTAAACCCACCCCTCCCCCCATCCTGAGTTAGTTTACCTTCAGCTGTCAAACTATGACTACGCCGGCTCTGCTCCCCCTATCGGGCCGCAGGATTCCCACTCTGTCCCCGGGCACATCCTCATTTCCACACCACAGGGCTACATTGAGGCTGTCGGAGAAGTTCATCCTCCTCCTCATTCTCAGTGCCTTCATCACGCTGTGTTTCGGGGCCTTCTTTTTCCTCCCGGACAATTCCAAGCACAAGCGCTTTGACCTGGGCTTGGAGGATGTGCTCATCCCACATATTGACTCTCCCAAAGAAGGGAAGCATGGATCAGGACAGGTGATCATACATGGACAAGGAGGACACGATGAGAACAGACACAGGTAGGGACTACTGGAACTTTCATGGCATAAAACAATGTTCAGGTGGTTTTTTTTTTTTGCACAGCTTCCTTGCTGAGGTCACATCACATGCTTCTCTGTAGTCTGGAGGTGTCCTCCTGTTTGCACGCTTGATTGAACATTTAGATCCACATCAGTACATGCGTGTCCCTCTTCTCTTGTTTTCATCATTTAAGAGTCTTAACAGAACATTTATCACCTTCTGTTGTCTTTGCGATGAACTCCAACTGCTTTGACAGTCTCTAAGATGTGTTAAAACATCCATGGTGGTTCTTGTTATCAGATAGTTCACATAAAGTTTTATGCCTCTTCTTTTAAATCACTGTCCCTCAGGTTGTTCAGAATCTGAGGCTGTTCCTCACGCATAATTCAGATTGTTGTTTTTTATATTATTATTGGATTCAAACCAAGGCTCTGATTTGTTGTGCAGAAGTTCACAGAATAACAGATTAATAAATCAGAATGTGGAAAGTTTCAGTTAATTAAATAACTGCACTACAGCAATGAAGGTGGAGGAGTGAAATCCAGAAGTAATGATGTAAACACTGGAGGACAAACTTGACTTCTGCCATGTGGAGCGTGCCGACTCGCCTCGTCTGTACACGACCCTGAGCTCATGCTGCATCTCAATAAAACACACACACGTTTGATTGATGTGAGCACGAGCATGTAGACGTGCGAGCATCCAGAGTGACAACCTTGTGGTAAACCGATCACGATTGGGTTCATCTGTTTCAAACAAGCGGCAGCAAACAAACTCACCTACTCACGTCGGCCACGATGGCTCTCAGTTACTACCTCATCTAAATCTACTGGGGTCTCTCTAAGGTTTCCAGCGCTGTAGCCATATTTGTGTTTTAAGTCAAGGTAGCTGTGGCAGCCATCATTAATTTGGATCTTAGATGGTCATCTGATGAGGATTTTCTGAAAATTTCATTAAAATCTTTGATGTTTTGCTAACAGACCAGACTTGTTTCCATGTCTCCGTACTCGGTACCTAAGGTTTAACTTCAGTCATGGGGTTTTTTACGTTCTGTCTTAAATGAGGAGAAATTTGAAATTTTACTGTAAGAAAAGAGCAGCATCAGACCTGCAGTTGGCTGGAACGGGGTCACGTGGGTCATTCAGCGCGGAGCTATTAAAGTGATGAAGGCAAGCATGGCTGAGATCTCACAGTATTGACTCATTCAGCTTCTGATGTATTTTGGCCACTGCAGCTCTCCGTACATGTTTCCTGACTAAGCGGGGGAGGGGTTTGATCCATCTCTCCATACAAACAGGATAAACATTTACTTTAATTTTAAAATAAATTAAAATTTTTCTTTGAACGAGTTCTACTGAGCTGGCCTGGTTTCGGCTCAGATGATCATTTTTTTAACTGACAACAGGAGAATTATCATTAATTCTACTGGAAAATAGCTGGATGTGTGTATTTTCCCTCTCACAGAGAATGGTTTTCTGCTCTAGTGAGTGTTTCCATGGTTAGATGTTATGGAGAAGCCTTAGGTGCTGTTCTCTCGTATGTGAGACCCTCATCTGCTCGGGTCTTCTGCTCTTTCTGTGATAATGAAGGTTTTCTGTGTTAACAGGGTTAGGAAGAAGTGTCTGATGGTCTTAATGCTATCGTAGTTGCGTTCACACACCTCTGATTACATAACATGTAGGATTTCTTATGGTTTATTGTTGCCTTATGAAGTCTCTGTTACTTTTCTTGGCTAATGGAGATTTGTCTGAGGCATGAGTTTAATCCTAAAAGCAGCTTAATCTGTGTTCTGAATGAAACTTTGTTTGGTCAGATTGTAGATATTTTACATTTTATTTCAGCTCTGTGATCTGTTGTATTCTTTTTTAATTGTGTATTGTGTGTATCTGTAACTGACAACAGCCATGAAACTCACAGAACGGCAGTGAGAAACTGATTTTATTGCTTAGGAAAATGGACTGCAGTTACCTAATTTGACCACAGGATGGCATTCTTACGTACTGCACCTTTAAGTTTTATAACAGAAAGGTATTTCCTACCTTCTGTTTTAACTTTGTTTTTTTACAAACTGAGATTCTCAGAAAGCTCAGGCTATTGAAGTCTTTATTATTCCTGACCTGCGTTAGCGAATGGCTCTTAGCCATTAGGTATGACTCCCTCAGCTGTTCTTCAGCCGCCGCGGTTCTGAGACTTCATAAATGAGTTTCAACAGTTTATTTCATCCAGCAGCCACTAGAACTAATAATCTGTCCATAAGTTCGTCTTGTTTCTATTAAAGCCTCTTGGGTAAAATGTTATTAATCTCTCTGTGTGATTATTTTTAGCATGAAATGCTTTAAAAGGATAATTGTGTTATTAGCGCTGCATCTGGTGCTTACTGTGATGAGGATGTGTTTTTGTTATGGCTGTTTGTGTTTGGCAGGCTCCAGTAGCAAATGCCTCATTTGTGTTAAAGTTGTTTTCATAGGAACATAATCTCACAGCAGAGACGTACATCACCACTAACTTCTCCTGCAGGCACACACACACACACACATACACACACACACAGTGTCACAGACAACACGTCGATGAACAAAGGCCCTCTCACATCCCTGCTTCTCACCCAGATTCCTTTTTACTTTTCTCAGTTCCATGTTTCGGTTATGTAACCATCAGTTCAACAGAACATTCAGTGCTTTTGTAAAATGCTCAAACATCTACCTGTAGGTCACTCATAAAAATCAAGCTTCCTGCTTGAGATGAAATAAAGGCTCTCACCTACGTGTTTCATATGAGGATCATAAATCAGGTCTTTTGTTTCTGATTGTCCTGTTTGACTCAGATGATGATAATCTGTTTTGTTGACTTATTTATCAGCTTTAACGTGGAGCTAGCCGCCGTCAGTCTGATTATGTTTCATCTAAACTGGTGTTGCTTTGTTATATTTACTAGCATAACACCTAATTCTGCTCATCCAGCTTTAGTCATTAAGCTCCCGTCTCTCTCTTGCTGATGTGTTTTGACTTAGCTAAAGTGAGGCTAATGCTAGCTCCCTTCCTCACTGCTCTGATGGGACTTGTTGATTGTTCAGGTTCTCACACGCTGACTAAACCCACTTTTCCTGAATCATAGACATCGTTTGGATGTTTTAGACTTAGAGTTAAACGTGTAATTCAACAGCAGACCTCTTCTCAGCTCACTGCAGTTTCTATGCTACAGATTTGTATGAAATACATGTAAAGTCTCTGACTGGACCTTAGATGCACGAGCATCTGTGAAGTTTAGTACGCAGCATTTAGTGTACAGGTGCCTTTCCACCAACCGGACACATCCCAGAATCGTAGGAAGGCATTGCTTATGCTTCGAGTCTAGCATTTACACGCTACGCTTCCACAATACCTCTAGCTCAGCAGTTCCAATTGGTCCAGACAGGAAGTCAAAGTCGAAAACAGTGTAAAACATCTGGAATCCTTCAAAATAAAAGTCGCGTGCAGTTGCTTAATTAGAAAAAATAGTGCATAATTACCTGTGAAACCTCTAACTGAGGTAAACAGAACAGAAAATAAACCTTTTTTGACACCTACTGCTGTCATTCTCCCTGATTGTTATCACGTGGACTGCTGAAATCATGTGTGGTATTGCAATTCTCTGGTTTTGTGACCACGCAGGACCAGCTGCATGGAATGCTTTCGCTGCCGTTCGGCATCTGAAACGCTCCCGGTGCGAAGGGAGCTCACGGGTAAAACACACCTGTTATGTTACGTGCTGCTTACACATCCAGAGGAAAGCCGGGGTGATGCCTGTTATTGTTCAGTTGTGTTTATCCCTGATGTTAGAGCAACATGCTGTAGCTCTAAAGCAGAAGATGAAGTTTGACTGATGAGCTTTTCTCATACATTATGCATTAACAGTTATTCATACTGATAAATAGCTACAGAAGTTTTGCTCGTTTCTCCAAACCAGCATTAATCTTGCTCCTTGGCCGTGTGTGTGGTCGTTTGTTGTTTCAGACAGCTGCAGCGTAGACTAATGATTTTATTATCTTACGTTGCTTAAACATTTATCAGGATTCAAAGTAAAATAATTCGTATTATTTTCAGATGAATTTTTAGAGTAATAGAAATAAGTTGGAGTATAATGCTCCATCAAGCTTGAGATGGTTTAATAATAATTCTGCTTTGGGTCCGCCTCCATCACAGGAGCTGCCATTACTCTTCATCTGAGGAGAGGTGAAGCAAGGTTGGTGAAATAATAAGATGATATTTACAGCTACGGTTTCAGCTTTAAACACATAATCTTATTATAACCCTGATAACACCATCTATTCTGCTCCGGTGCTTTTATTGTGTTAAATGTTGGAGCACCCTGCTCCTGTGCAGCAGGAGCTTTAGGTGGAGTTTAGCAGCGCCAGGTGCAGGATGGTCGGGGCTGTGATCAGAATACAAGTCAGAGGAAATATACTTTATGCACCTTTTACGGACCAACACACAAATGTTGATACTGCGTGATGTTTCTCCTGCTATGGCCATCTTCGTACTCACACTGGCTGTTGCATCTTTCCTCACATCTATGTTTTTTTGACTTTTTATTGTCCTTCCCTCCACAAAACCTTCAGCTCACCTGGCATTTTTATTTATCTGACCCCACATATAGTCTGCGTCAGATCCACCTGTCATAGAAACTAGCTGGGTTATGGCAATTGTGCACAAATCTGACATCACTGAACAGATGTGTGTGGCTGAAGGAGCGAGTATTAAACTTTCTACTCGTCTAACATTAAAGTGACTGTGTGTAGTTTCCTGGTGATAGGGGGCAGTACATACATTTCAGGGTAGTTTTACACCATATCGCCGTGACTGTTGCTAGTTTAAAAAAACATTATGGTAAATGTTTCCTGCCGAGCAGAAAGCATGTGACGTCCGCGTGACTCCTCAGACTTTGATAGTCCTTCAGTTAATTCCATTGAGAGAATGCAATGCTGACGCTAGTTTTCTGGTGGGGTAGGTTCCAGATTTGCTCGGGGTCCTGTGCCTGCCGATGATGTCAAACTATGGCAATACCACTCGTCCAAAATATATTGCATCTCTTTTTCGATTCTGTTCTTTCACACAGGTTTTGGAAAGTTTTATTAAATTCATGTTTCTTACCGTCTAAATATTTTCGAATGTGGTAACGGAACTTCCGTAAGTCGACCGTCCAGCCGATCATCTAGTGTGACATCATCAGCAGGCGCAGGACCCTGAGCCGGCTCACGTAGAAGGAAACATGGCGTCTAATATGGCGTCCCCCAGAGACTTAGACCTGCGCCCTATGTATTTGAGACCTGATTTTTATGGTTAAATGTTACGAAGCCGCCAATATTTTTCAACGTCTGGACATCATTTTATTCATTTTCAACAACATTTGGATGGATATTTACAGAGATTAATGGTAAAAACTACACATTGTCACTTTAATACTGTTTCTTTATTTGGTGACTCATGATAAAGCCAACCAAACCTTGGAAGTATTATTTTTCTGCAGACAGTAGAAAACCCCATAACCTAATGTTTTTACTCTCTAGTTCTCAAAATGCATTTTTCTATGTTCACTGCAAGTAATCTGGTGTTGCCACTTATAATTAGTGTTCTTGAGACAAACCTTTGCTTTTTTGCTTTTACTCTGCCATAAATCAACTTTAAACCCAACACATTATAATCGGTGAGGTTCAGGCCGGCAGAAGTACACACATTTATCATATTTAGTTTGATCTTTAGGTATAATTTCTGTCTCCATGCTTCACTTGGCTGTCAGACAGAGCCGAAGTTAATCTAAGATGGTTTTGTGTGTTTTTCTCAGGAGTTGGCTTTTCTCATACGTTTAAATGAACTTTAGCTTTCACTAGGGCTGGACAATAATTCAATAATGGTATATATCGATTGATAGACGTATGGCACAGTAGAAAAAAAATGGGTCAATAAAAACTTCAACATAAAGTTTCTTTTTTTTTTACTATAGCCTATTGGGTAGCTTAATACTAGAGTCAATACTTAGTCAATAATCATTATAACCATACAGATCTGCAATAGTCACTTATGTTTCTTATGTTTATTTTTCATAATCCTTTTTTTTTTGATACATCCTATTTTTGACACTCACTTGTATGTTTGCACCATTCCACCAAAGCAAATTCCTAGTAATGTGAGACTCTCACTACTTGGCAATAAAATACGATTCTGATTCTACCTCCAGCAGTCTCTGGGCATGCAGGCAGGTACACCCTGGACAGGTTGCCAATCAATCGCAGCGTAACACAGAGACACACAGGACAAACAACCATGCACACACACACTCACACCTAAGGACAATTTAGAGAGACGAATCAACCTGACGGTCATGTTTTTGGACTGTGGAAGGAAGCCGGAGAACCCGGAGAGAACCCACACCTGCACAGGGAGAACATGCAAACTCCATGCAGAGAGACCCAAGGCTGGGACTAGAACCCAAGACCTTCTTGCTGCAAGGCAACAGCACTAATATGACCAACCTGTTACATGTTCATCAGTTACATGAGAATTAAAGTTTTCACCTTAAAATGATGGAATTAGAACCACAGAAATATTATTTTTGCACTGTTTGTGCAATAATTTTAGTTCATGACTACTTTCTGCACGGGTTTTACAATATTACTAAAACGTTGATGCTGTTTTATCATGAACAGTGATGGTTTTAGGGTTCATTTGACAGATATTTGGCCAGACGACATTATTGTGTCCACAATAAAGACTAAAAGGATTTTGTTGTTTTAGTTTCTTCCTAATTAACTAAGTAACATTTGTTTAGGCAAGCTGAATTAGTTTATGGGTGAGACATGAGTTAAAAAGTAATCAAGTGATTATTCAGTGAGTTTTATAGATGTGCACACAGGTAGCTGCTTGTGTAAAGCTCTACCCGAGGGATCATAGAAAATAATAAAACATCCCTTTATTGTCCCACAGTGAGGAAGTTTTGGTGTCACAGCATCAGTCACATTGAATGAGGAGTAGAAGGCTGTACAGAACAACAAACACATATATAAAGATCAGTCTACAGATGCTTTAGTGCAGCTAGCTAGATTTCTGTTTTGTTTTCTCAGCAGTGCAGAGCCCTGCTTCACAAAACTCCTATTATTACAGAGATAACTCTCCCAAAAGAAGGCAGAGGGTTGACAGAGGGGTGGGGGTCGTTATTACCTAGCAGACCAGAAAATGATGCTTTAGAATAAACGTTAGGAATAAAACAAGCATGATGCTTCACCAAAGAGCCGCTGAGACAATGAGCTGTTGTTGGATTTTAGACATTTGTGTGGAGAGCAGCCCAACATCGGTTAATTAGAGCAGCAGCAGCACTGATGACAAGACTTAAACCTGTTCTTCTGATTATGATCTCACCAGGCTAAAAGGCCCAAATATCATATGTCAGAGTAATATGTGTTTTTCTATGAATTTTTACTATAAATGAAACCGATAATGGTGATTGAGAGTTTACTGAGCTCAACAGGAGACGGCGTCTTTGTCTTTGAGCTCTCTGGTATCTTTTCCAGTTGATTTATGCAGCAAACAAACATCAAGGATTCAGGTTTTTCCCGTTTTCTCTTGAGAAAAGAAGCTATTTTGAATCGTGAGACAGAGACCGTTCCCCTCTGGACTGTAAAATGATCTGAAGATGCTGATTTTCCCTCTTTTATCTGCCAGCTAGCCAGTGTTATCGGAGTCTACATCCTCACAACGACTGCCTGAGTGGCTGGCCGAGTCCTGGAGATTTCCAGCTGCAGGAAGAATTTGGCAGACAGTTTATTTCCCTGATTCTGGTGGAGCCGAGCTCACAGCTGTAGATTCTGGCTCGCCTCATTACTGCACGTGGTGAATACTGTTGGTGCAAAAATAACAATAAAACAATAGAATTGACATGTTTATTTTAAAACTTACATGTACTCTGAGGATTGTAGGGCTTCATGCTGCGTCTCCACCTATGGCCTGAACGTTGGTTTTATAAATATTGTCTAATAAATGACTTCTCTGATTGGTTCTGATAGTAAACTGATGAGGACCCATCTTAATTAGTCTGGTGTCAGAACATTTCATCAGTGCACTGGTTACTGGAGTGAACGCAGAATTAGGACAGAACTTCCACTGAGTGTAATCTCTTCATTAATATTCCTGCATTTGCTGTTTAATCACTTCCTGTATCGTTTTATTGTTTAATTTCCATCTTTTCCATGTAATCATGATGCTGTTTTCTCAGAGAGACAGCTGCAGCCTCTCAGATGGGCTGAAGAGGTGTGTGTGTGTGTGTGTGTGTGTGTGTGTGTGCGTGCGTCTGAGACAGAGTTCATGCTTTTGTATAGCAGAGGCCACTTTGCTGCATTTCGTTCATTATGTGCGTAGCTTAGGGCTGTGCAATTCATCAAATTTGTATTTCAGTTTTGATTTCAGCTCTAATTATTCTGCCACACTCTGCTTTGCATGCATGCTCTTATTTTGCCATGGCTTCTCAGTGACGGGCTGAAACTTTGGGGGAGTGAACACAGATTCTGATAAATCCAGCGCTCGGGGCGTCTCAGGACTCGTTTATTTTGACGAACCGCACTGCGGTGTTCCCATTGATTTCTTGTACTAAAGCTGTGCCCTCTGGTGCTGCTCAATTAGGGAAAAATTCAAAATCATTGTTACTTTGGTCATTATTGAAATCTCACTTATTTAACACAATTCACTCATTGAGATTTATTTGGCCAAGAAGTGACAGAAATGGTTATTTTCTGAGTCAGAAGGATGTGGAGCCAGACTTCCTGTTGTCTTTACCACTACTAACTTTTGAAACCATCACCACCAAATAAATTAGAGTATGTGGTAAAGTCCACTATTTTTGTTGATAACTTCTGTTTTTGTCACTTTTCTGCTGATTATTTAATTGCACAGCCCTCACACTCTCTCCCTCTCTTCCCCAGAAACGTGCACACTCACATGCACACACATATTCAAGTGCACAATGAAAGATCCGTGTAGATATTCATTATTTAGCAGAAACTTTGTCCAGAAGCGAATGATTTCTATAAAAAAAGCAAACAACCTTGTTTTCATTTAATTTAATTTTTATTTTTATTTGAACTTAAGACAACAAAAGTTTAAAATCAATAAAAAAAATTGGACATAAAAAAACAGTTAGCACAATAATAAGTATATTAAAAATACTAAGAAAGAAAGAAACGTCTTTGTCCAAAGGGAGTGGCAAGAAGCTAATGTTTTGAGACAAGAGTGACCTAAACAGCAAAGAGCAGGTTTGCTAATTGGTGAATTATCTGGACATCCACTCTTCAGCCTAAACATTGGATCTCTGAAAGGTCAACATGACTGTAACATTTTAATCTTCTGCAAACACACGTGTGGGTTCTACACACGGCTGTAACTCATCATCAGACTAGTCATTGTACGATTCTGTTCTGCTGCTTCATTTATTTGAGATGAATGGAGGAAGAAAACAATTCACCTATGAAAAATGATTGTTATTAAAGCTGACGCGCCTCTTTGGGTGTGTGTATCAAATTGAGTATTAAGATTAGGGCAGCAGCACGAGTCAGTTGCTGCATAAATGATTCATCATTGTCAGTGGTTTAAGTAATGTGGAGCAGTGAGAAAATCAGGAAATGCCGTTTGTACAACGTCCAGCTCAACACGACACTCCTGATACGGCACCCAGGCACGCTCTATCACTAAGCCCTCCCCTCTCAAACCAAAACAAACAACAAGATGTAGCAATGAGCGGTGGAGGAAATTGTCCCGTGAAACACCAAATAATCATTATAACCATACAGATCTGCAATAGTCACTTTATGTTTATTATTCATAATCTTTTTTCATGCATCCTATTTTTTTTCACTTTCTTTACCTCTATGTTTGCACCATTCCGCCAAAGCCTAGTAATGTGAGACTCACTTACTTGGCAATGAAACACGATTTTGATTCTAAAAAAGGTTACGGTAGTTCACCAGCACGGCAGTATTTTGGTTTTTACAAGTCTGACAAAAAAGACCCAACGATCAGTTGAAAAATGTGCAGAGAATCGATTAAAAATCAAGTCTGGTAACACAGCCAACTTGTTTGATCATAAAGTAATGACATAACATGGACAGGGCTGCACTTAAAATATATTTTCTACATTTCTTTAGAATTATCAATAACTATTGTTACAGATCAATATACATTTTTTTTTATCAATATGCTTTTTTAAAGCTTATTCTCATTTCTGTAACATTAGTAAAATAAACTAACTTACCTCTACTGTTCAGGAACAAATTTGCTGTAAAGCAGAAAATGTGACAAAGCAGATGTGAAACGTGTGGTTCTTTATTTTTCCAAATATTTTGGATTTCTTCTGTTTAAACTCTTCTCTTTTTTTGTATTTTGAGGAATCTGATTCAGCAGAAGAGCTTTAATATAGAGCTAGATGATATTGTCTGTAATGTAACTTGACCATGACTATGCAGCACAATATTTTAAAATCCACTTTTAGCCTCTGAATTCATGTTTAATTAAACACTACAGATTATTCCAGCCGTGACTCTCATTCCCTCAAGATAAAAAACAATCTTTAAATCTCTCCTTTATGTAAACGGTCAGTGAATGTCACAAAGGAAGCATGTGTGGGTCCTTCTGACCAGTGCTTACATCACACCCAGAACCACTTGTTGGTGGCAGACCAGTGTGTCTTTAGAAACAAGTCATTTGTTTATGAATTTGATGTGTCTGAACCATTAGCTGTATATAGAATGGACAAACCCTCCGCGCCGTCACCAGTAGGTTTCTGAAGAGCTGAACTGAAGCCCAGTGGGCGATTCCCATTTCTGCCATCTTGACCATGTCATGCGTCTCTTCACTCCCAGAAAATACAAAAATGGAGCTGAGGGTGGGGGAAGATGATTGACACCCATCAAACTCTGAGCTGATGCAGTTACGAGCTAACTGAGCTAACCGAAGCTCACAGAGGTTGGCGGGCGATTTTAGCCAGAAAATCGCAGTTGAGCGACTCTGCTACCCTCTGCTTTTTAGGCTGTAACACTTTTAACGTGAGGCTGAAGCCTTCCCTGAAGCAAGCAAGAGACAAGCAGCTAGCACTAAGTAGCCCTAAGTATTCATTAAGGCTGCAACAAACGATTATTTGGATAATCGATTAATCGGATGGGGTCTCGACTCGATTAATCGATTAATCGGATTAAACAGGAACATTTAAAAACTGCTAGGGAAAATTTTTTTCTCTCCTTCCTTTACTTTATTTAACAACAGAACATTATTAGAAAACAGTTCAATATCGTGCAAAACATGCTATCACCTCAACTGTCTTACAGCTTTTGAGATATTGAATAACATTTAATTGCAATTTTGTCACTTTGGCGTTGGCTTCACTTTTGGCAGGCGGAGTTTGCACCTTGGCCTGAATTTTCCAGATGGATGGAGGGAGTCCATCCGAGTTTAGTGGAACGAAGTGAACCAAGAGGCATTAGAAGAGCTGAAGTTTTAGTAATCAGGTCTAAAGGCTGAAACTTTTCTGCTAAAATTTCCTCTTTAAATGTGATCTGGTCATTTGAGATTTTGGAGTATATTTGATATCACTTTGATGTCACTCAACTCATTGAAAGACTTTAAGTGGTTCACATTAGTGTGAACAGAAATGAGGTGTTGTAGGGAAGCAGCTGTAGAGACACTTCATTTGCATAAAAATTTAGTATTTTGAGAAACTTTTAAAAAACAATCAGGCCTAAAAATACCTGAGTTTTTCTGTCTGACTCCTCACAAGCTGAAGGGAAGCAGTAGATTGCTGGCCTGACAAGCCATCCTATAAGGATAAAGTTTGGCCATGACTCGCAGAAACCACCCAGTAGTGAGGTAGAATCTACAGTTGTCTTTCAAACTGTCTCCCCACGTAATTGGAGCTCTTGGATCAATCAGAGCAAAGAACAACGTGACATTGCTACGGAAATTAGTTATCCGTCAGTCCACCATACACTGTTGAAGAAGCAAATGCATCCTTTTTCCTAAATAAAGAACTTAAGTACCTCGATCTGCTCTTGTCTTAAAGAAAAGCCCAAGTTTAAATAATCCAAAATTGATGCCAAAGCTGTTTCAAACGAGCGCCGTTTCTCAGCCGACTTTGTTGTTTTTCTCTTTCGCAGCTCTGGTGCTAAGCCCACTCAACAAACGTAGAGCGTTGTGATTGGCTAGACACAACACTGCTGGAGCTAAATAGACCTGCTGAGGCTACAATGGAGCGTGGCTAGACAGACTAGGCTAGTAGATAACAATAAATAATGAATAAACTTAAACAGAAAATCAGCCTGGTGTTACATTTGTTGGAGACAACTGGATAGTTGTGTGTGTTTATTAATGTTTAAAGCAGTTGCATTAATAAGCAGGCGTTCTGACACAACGTTAGGTGTTGTTGTGTAAAGCAGAGTGTGAAACATGAGTTGCTCCCACTGGGACGGTGACTTTCCCTGTCTCCCATTTATCATCACTCTGGAGTGCAGCGGTTGTGACAAGACCTCTTGAAATCCAGACAGAAAAAGATAATTGGGTTGCAAGAGTGCTGCACTGTAGTTTCTTGGCAGCACAGGAAGACATGGAAACATATCCTGAGAAATGAGACCAAGTCAAAACTCAGACGGCAGGGAGAGACAAGAGAGAGAGAATAGCTGGAGTGATCTCAGTTAAATACGCCAAATCAGATTTGTGCCAAACGGAAGCCCGCACCCAGCTCCACAATGGATCGCTGTCAGTTCAAACAATTAGAGGAATGTGAGACCGCTCAGCACCAAGGCATTCGTGTTTTTAACGGCTCACATTTCAAATGAGCCTTTCTGTGTTTTTAAGCTTCATTTTAATGTAAAGAGCCCAGCAGCATCAGTGTTAGTCATATTGTCCTGGTAACAAATGCTCCTTTCACTCCACCTCTGGGACCTGGGACTGAACCAGGTGTAGATCTGGCTGATTCCGGTTCTTTTCTTGATTCTGTTTTCTATGTTTGGTGGGTAATAATACGGTGAAATGTGCAGTTTTTCTGACTTTGTGGAATTTATTTTCTTATCTGAGGAGCTTTTTCAGCTCAAGCAGAAATGTTTAATAAGCTTAATGTTTAGCTTCATTATTGTGAGCTACTTAAGAGAACAAACTCCTGAGCCTCCTTCCTGAGGGTCACTACAGACGGTCATTAAGGATCTCATCGATAAGAGAAACCCATATGAGGACTGGAATGTTTACATTTAGGACAGAGTAGATGGACAGATCCAGAGAGGAGTAAAAGAAGCCATCTTTGTCCAAAGACAAAAATCACCATTAAACAGAGGAGACCAGGGGTTTGAAGTTTCCTACAATTCAGCTCTCATCCTGAATCCCAGATGCTTTCACAGCAATGTGACCAGAACATCTTGTATGTGGACCAGGACACCAAAGACCTGGACATCAAATTTTTTTGAGATAGGAATTTTGGGTTTTCATGAGCTGTACGCCAAAATCATCAATATTAAAACCAATAAACGGCTTGAACTACTTCAGTTGTGTGTAATAAATCTAAAATATATGAAAGTCTAATGTTTATCAGTACATTACAGAAAAAATTGAACTTTATCACAATATGCTAATTTTTTGAGAAGGACCTGTATATAGTCTGGCCACGGTCCATTGGCGGCTCTCAGTCATGGGGTGGGATCTATGGTTGTCTTTCAAACTGTCTCCACATGCTATTGGATAACAACATGATGTACTACTCACTGCTACGGATGTCAGTCAACGAGGCAGTCCACCATACTCTGTCAAAGAAGATGCGAATGCATCCTTGTTCTAGATAAAATTAAGTACCTCTATCTGCTCTGGAGTCAAAGAAAAGCCCAAGGCTAAATAGTCCAAAGCTGATGCCAAAGTCGTTTCAAACGGGCCGTCGCAATCATTGTTTTTTCAGTAACATCCCGCCCACCAACAGAGTGCTGTGATTGGACCGCTACGGAGCCATCACCATCTTGTTAGCTCAGTTGCACAATATCCCGTCCACCTGACTGATAGAGCTCTGTGATTGGTCCACCAAACCAATAGAGCGCTGGGATTGGACCGCTACTGATATCAGTCAACGGGGCAGTCTGCCATATATCATGGAAGAAGCAGGGAAGAAGACAAAGTCGTTTTTTCCAAAATAAACACGCTGTGATTGGTCAGCCACAATACTGGCCGGGGCTGCGGAGGTTCCAATGGAGCGTTGCTAGACAGACATGCAAAGCAAAATGATTTTATTTTGGAAAATGACGGTCTAGATTCTAGGCTAGAAAAACAAAGCGGAAGCAGTCCAGTGTATTTTTATCTGAAGCCCCTACTGTAGGGATAGGGGGAAGGGATGAATTGGGACGTGGCCATAAAACAGTTATATCCTTGGAAAATGGGACAAGGAAAATCTGTATGCTTTGTGTTGGCTGGAGCTCACAAGAAACAACATTTCAGATCAGACTAGAAACTGCATGGATGGTGTGTTCTGATGTGCAGGAGCTACATGTCTACTTCACCTAAAAACAAGCAGAAGGTTGTCCTGATGTTTATTAGAGCGATACCACGGCCAGAGGTGGTCCACCAACACATTACCATGTGTGACTTTTTATTTTTGGCTGAGATATTTTTCAGTTTTTGTTTCTATAGTAACCTGGTATCTGGCTTTCATCGATGTCCCTAAAACCTCGTTTTCTCAGTGTTACCCACTAGGCAGACATCTGATTCTCCATGGAAAAGGAGGATCTGTGTTTATGATTTAAATGCAGACGATGGACAGAATGATTGATTGAATCAGGAAGTGATCTGTCGAAGAAAGAATTGAGGATTTGGGTTTCTTCTGGTTCCACTCACATTTGAAGGATGTGACTTAAAACACAAGGCCCAATGTGATGCCCTGTGTGTTCAATAACTGACATACTCCAGTCTTCATCTAAGTATTTGAGTCAGGCAGTTGTTGATGTGCTCTTTATTTGTAAGTTAAACTTTGCAAGAGTGAGGCTCTTTACGGCTTCAGAAAAGAGAAATTAAAAAAGACAAGAACACGTGTTGAAGGTAATAGAGTCTTACTCTCTCTGTGCATTTGTTACACTTATTAATCGAAAGCGGTGAACTAGGTTTGGCTACGTAGTCTAAAGTGTAATGGCAGAACAAACTACAGAAACAAACAAGCAAAGAATTCAACCCAGTAAGATCCCGACCAAAGAGGCTGGAATCTTCAGTCCATTTGGTGGATTTTCCACCTAAAGGAAACAGTTCGGTTTCCCGTTCCACCAGAAGAATCACTCAAAAAAACAAAAGTCCGTCAACCAGCAAAAGTTCTGTTTAAAAGTTTACTTTAAAGTGATCTGGGTCCTGGTTACAGTGAGCTGAGGGGAAGAGGTCTGCTGCTGGTTAACAGAACAATGTCCAAACAATGTCGAGGATTTGGGAGAACTTTTCAGTAAGTGTTCTTAAAGAACCGCAAGAAGAAATTTGTCAACCTGCACCATAAATGTCATCAGAGCAAACGAAGTGAGTTAGCGTTAACAACCTCCTCTACGTAAAAACATTTCACCTGAAGAGATTTAATGAATTTTAAAAAATAAAGAAGAGGTGCCCGGTTAGGGGAAGCACCGCCACAGAGCAATACTGTCCTTAAACTACAACACACACACACACATTCAAACATTACTAAGACATCCCACATCAGCATCGTTTGACTATCACATTTAAATGCACGCTGCTTACATCACACTCACAAGGGCACGGTGGATGGCGTCCAGACAAACCGTAACCTTCACGGGTAAAAACACTCACATGTGAGTTTCCCCTGCCTGAAATCCTGCAGCTTATCAAAAACGTGAAAGTAAATGAGCAAAGTTTCCATCTGCACAGATGTGTGATGACATGCATGCTTTGTTACCATCTGCTGACAACAATACACACACAGGCACACACACACACACACACACACACACACACACACTGAATGCTGTTTCTCACAAATCCATCCATTCACAAGCACAAGCACACAGTAACTTCCATCTTGATGTTGCAAAATATGTTTTCTATCAATTAGTCAGACACGGTGAACTGCGACATGAATATGCATGAGCCGTTTCCAGGGCGATGTTGTGTAACTTTGAATCTGTTTATTTTGGTCTCAGTTGGCCCCAGATTCAGTGTCATGGTGGAACAGTAAGACAGATGCTCGCTGTGCTGAGTGGAATCCGCTCCAAAGCTGTTTTGTGTCCTTGTTACGGTTGCTCATTTTATAACTTTTCTATTTTTGTGTTTTATGTTTCTAAGCTTCAGACTCGCTACCTGGCCTTTGCTTATGTTTGTAGCTCCGTGCTGGCCACAGCTGTCTTTGTGTTTTAGCCCAGATCCTTTTAATTCCCGGTTAAAGTTAGTCGGTATGGAGGACGACTGCGTGAGACTACTGTACGCTTATGTCATGGTGTTAGAGCAGAATCCTTGGATAATCACACACACTGTGGCTTTCCTACACTGAGTCTGACAGTGGCAGAAATGCTGAGTCAGTCTACGCTGTGGTTGGTCTTTATAGTGGTGTGGAGGGACCTCCTGTCCTACCGAGATGGGCTGTACTTTTACCACCATCAGCCAGCTATATAATAAAGATAGACATTAATGCTAGCTGAGTCACACCTTTGTTCTTGGTCCTAACCAGCAGGAGTTGCAGTCACAGCTTCTGTTCGGACACATGAACACTAAAAACTTCAGTAGAAGGAAACAAAGGAAAATCTGATCTGAAACCACTTCTGTCATGAAAGTCAAAAGGAAGATGTTGTGACCTTTATTTTTTAACTCCTACATCAAGCGTGGGAGTTGATAATATGAGCACAAACAGGCACAAGAGCATCTTGCCATATTACAGTTCCTTTCTCTGGCCTTGCCTCACTTTAAACGTAAAAATGTTTAGAGCAGAACTGTAATATGGCAAATGATTTCTGAAATGCCTCGAGTTTTATTACTTTCATCTGGATCATTTATTCATGTTTATTCAACAAAGAAACTCAAAATGAGCCCAACATTTAATCCTCAGATGAATGTTTGATGTGTTCACTTTTCTTCTGTGGATTTCTGCTTTTCTCTTGTCTGAACTCACGCTGGGTGGTGACGTATCTTGTAACACGAAGTTGTTCGGGTGAGAAGATGTCATCTAGATCATACACAGTATGGGTTTTTATATGGCTGACTTTAGAAATCAGATAATGGCTGATATATGATTACTTGTGTTTTTGCACCCAATTTGTTCTTGTTTGACAGTTATCAATGAGAACCCTCGCAAGACCATTTGGAAACCTTCCCAAATCGTGTTAGCAGTTTGTCACCTTGAAGCTCAAATCCAGAGTTTTTTCTCAAACAGCACCATCTAGAGGCAGAAAAACATGTGTTGCTGCCTAAACCCCATCTCCGTACTTCTGTGATTACGGCTGGAAGCAACACCTCTCGTTGTTGAACAAACACCACTAGCCGGCCAATAGAGCTAAAAAACACGCACACACACATATAAATAAAAGTCTTATTTGTCTACGAGACAAGTTGCCAACTCGGCATCACTCTAGATCCGTCTGCAAACATGTGCACGCTCTGTGATTGACATCTGTACATACGCGGATGTCTAATGCTATTGGCTAATGCTGAGCAGCGCTCAGTTTATGGGGCTCTACGAGACATGGGGGGGCTTGGCAATAAAAAATTGACATATTGCCTACGTTATATCACAGAACAGGGTAACACTCATTTTTTAATTCCTAAAAGCGGGAAATGTCTAAAATACTACTTAAGGAGAAACTTAAAATTCAACTAAATTATATCTAGGAGAGCGCAGTAACAGAGCTAAATGTTGCACAAAGTGAGTTTTATCAGTTTCAGCCAGTTGTTCACATCTCAATTGTTGTGACTTGTCTCATAAGCAGAGCAGCAGAGCTACAAGTGCATTGTTTCTACAGGACTGCAAAAGCCATCATTGCAGATGCTACTATATAGATGAGCTTAAACTCAGTAGTAATGTATGATGAGTCTACTTCCTGTGTATCACTTCCCTTCCTGTGCCCTTGCTGTTAACGCTGTGATATTTCTTCATAAGTGACACCTGTTGTTCAGGAGGTGAGCTACAGATAATTAAAGGTGTTTGAAGTGTTTAGACCTTAATGTGAAGATTGTACCTCTTCCTGCAACCAAAGGAGTGATTGAGAGCTCTGGTCTGGTCATCACTAGTAGTAGAGGTGGGCATTATACCAAAAATGTAGGTGAACTGTAGCCTGGCAAGCCATCCTATATATGTGAATATATAGTCTGGCCACGAACCATTGACGGCTCTCAGTCGTGAGGCGGGATCTACGGTTGTCTTTCAAAATGTCAGCACGCAATTGGATAGCACTAGGACCAATCAGAGTGACGAACAACATGACGTAATCACAGCGACGGAAAAGCGGGAGGCTTTAATAGTGTCTAACATCAATGATATCTGTCGTTTTTGTATAAAAAACATGAATATCAGGTGTACTGGGACATTGCACTACTTTGTTTGATAAAAATAAGAAGCTGCTAAGTATATCAGACAGACTTACGCACGTTGGAGTCTAAATAATCCAATGTTGATGACAAAGCCGTTTCAAACGAACGTGTTTTCCGAGTCGCCGCCATGTTGCTTGGGTTCGCGGCCGCAGCGCTGACGTCATCGGCTACTCCCGCTCTGTGATTGGCCCATGATATAGAGCGCTGTGATTGGCCCAACCAAAACTATAGGGAGTTGTGATTGGATAGACACAGCAGTGGTTTGGGCTGCGAGGGTTCCAATGAAGCGTGCCTAGACCAAACTCTGCAAAGCAAGAATTGGTCTAGTTCACTAGGCTAGGTGAACTGCTCAATATACCGTGATATTCATTTGAGGCCATTATGTCCAGCCCTACTGGTAGTTTTGTTGTACCGTTCGTAAAATGTTAATATAGAGTGAGACTAGAACGAGTAGCTGCTTCATCTCCTCTCCACTCTAGTTCTTTGGTCCTTAGATGTTTTATAAAAACAAAGATGTTTTCCAGCGTATCTGTGTAAGATAGACTATCACATGTTAGGAGTTTCTTTAGCTCAATAAAATGTTTACTTACATAGTTTAGAACCAACACTAAAACTCTCCAGGAAGGCAGACAAAACTGATTGGCAATGTTGACATGAACAAATATGGCTGCTCTTCCTAATATACCAGCAGCTATGGCGTTTACATGAGATGGGATTAGATGCTCCTCCAGCCATACTGTTGTGTACATGTTATACAGCAAAGTCTAATCAATAGACCTAATTAGATTAGGTTTCAGGTCCATCTGTTACTTTCATTACATCCATGTACATCTAACAGTGTTGAGAGGGATTAGCTTTTGAGAAAACCTCGAGTTCAGAAGCAAAACCAGGAAAATAGTGAGTTATTTTAATGAGGTAATAAACATTCAGAACACCTTCTCCACACAGGATTACAGTTTCTACCATCAATGTGTTATTTTAATGCTAAAAGCTTTGTTCTTTCATTGAAATGATTGGATCATGCTTCTACAGTGAGACGTTCCATTTCTTCAGACTCCAACACCATCAGGATTGTTTCTTCATTCTCTCAGATGCTGAACTGTGTGAACTCCAGGGAGGCTTACAGCTGAGTCCACACGGATGTCAGCAGGTCTTCAGTCCCGCCTACGTTTTCTGTGTCTATCACTCAGAAGGTCATAAAACATCAACTGGCGTGTTTACTCTAGATGGCACAAATACTTTCAACATCAATGTAGATGAAACTGAGGCACTCAAATGCAGATTTAATATTTCTGTCCATACTTACGGTCCATTTCACCTAGATGCTTCCAGGTGATCGCTGAGTTGTTAGGGACATCTGAAACAGACAGATTAAATCCACAAAATGGTACAAAGATTCCAAAGTAAGTTTCTAGCTTCTCCTGCCTGGCTGACCTCTGAGCAACAGTACGGTGTCTTTGTCTGACTGTGACCTTTGCTTCAGCGCCCTGCTGTGTTTGTTTTCCATTACTGACCTTGTCCCTCGTGGGACAGAGCCGTCCCACCACCCTCGGGGCTTGTACCACCACATGGAACCACAGATGATGTTTCATTATCGTTCTGGCGCTGCCTGACTCCTCATCTACACATGTCCTATTTCCTGGAGCTGATTGGACTGCAGATTAGTGGGGTTGAGGTTGGGTTTCCCCTGAGAGAGGGATGGTTTTGTTGTGCTGTAACAGTGTGCGTGTGTGTGTTGTAGAATCATACTTCCTCACATTTTTATGGTCTGATTTCTACTTGTATGCCTATTTTAGGCCTATATTCTGAATTACATATGAAAAGAAATCATCATAAAATAATTTTTTGTTGATTAAATCATGTTTGCGGCCCATGAGGACTATGAATTTGATGATTTTGTCCCGTTGTCTTGAAACATTTGGACACTCCTGTTTTACACCGTCGTCAGCTCAACATTATAATAATTAAGATGTTTTTTTACAAGCTTAAACGTCACCTGCAGCAGAGGAATGTAGCTGTGCCTAATGGCTAAGATGGTGGTAATTTAAGACTTTTCCACAGAAGGGTCACATGTCTCTAAAACCTTCCTTCATCTAACATTTTCAGCTTTAATCCCATTTAAATGATGTGTGAGCATTCTTTGTTGGCCAGCAGGGTTCAGCCCAAAGGAATAAAAGTAAGATCTAGAGATGACCTCTTACTTTTGTCTCCTAGGGAGGAAGAGGAGAGCCTACGTGACAAGATTCGTGCCGATCATGAGCGAGCGCTGCAGGAGGCAAAAGAGAAGCTGCGGAAGTCTCGTGAAGAGCTTCAGGCTGAGATTCAGACAGAGAAGACTAAAGTGATGGAGGACCTAAAGAAGAAGGATACGGGTCCTAAACCGCTACCACCTGTTCCCATGCCTAAGGTGGTGGGAGTCAGTGACGGGGAGCCGCCAGAGCCCGACGTCAAAGAGAAACGAGACAAGATCAGAGAGGTAAGATCTCAGAGCTGTGGTTGGGTTCTGCTCAGCGTGGAGATTCGTACTGATCAGAGAGGTGCTCTAAAGCTTTCAGAGAGGGAGACAAGTTTTAAAAATAAGTGAAAAAGAAGTAATTTACCAAGCTTGGTATTGACTTTGTCAGTGCTGATAAAGGTCCAGAATGTAACTCTGAGAAAAAATTATGTGAGGACTTGTGTGATAACAGCTGTTTCTATAAGATGTGTGTGATGCTGTTTAACTTAGTGTGTGTGTGTGTGTGTGTGTGTGCGTGCGTGCGTGCGTGCGTGTGTGTGAGAGAGAGTATGAAGGCCAGTGTGTTCTTGACCATTCTGGATGCTTGAGTACTTTTTTGATGCCTACTGTCTGTCTCAGCGCCAGTTCTTACTGGAGGCCTCAGCAACCAGACGGATGGTGCATGAGCAGAATGCAGATGCTTCTGTGTGGTGCTGCTCTCTGTAGACACCCAGCACATCTCCCCTCTGTGCTTCTCTCTCCCCGCTGCAAGTTTTCTTGCACAATCACCTCATATCGTGTCTTGTGAAGCCGCAGTTGGAGTCAGGACGCTCGCCGTGCACAGGAGCAGGCCCCGTTCACGCCAAACCTGCCTTTGTCTCTAAATGCCCTTTTTGTTCTTGTCATAATTACCATTCAGAGAGAATGCCATACACCCCCAAATGAGCTAGAGAGAAGCAGCTGTATGTGCAACAGCACAGCACAATCCCCTTTTCCTGATTGCTTTGCAAATCCATTGAGAAAACCTAATAACACACTGTGAAGCAGTTAGAGGGACTGTAATACTGGAGGTTTTTTATTTAAATCCCAGGGTGTAGGCTGCTGCTTGGCTTGCATTTTCATGTTTAACGTTGGGTTCATGGAGGAGTTTCAGCTTCCAGGTTATCCTTGTGCATGTCGACATGTAGCAAACCCTAACCTTAAACCAAATGAAGAACTGGGATCATGCTCCCCTAGAACTGGTTTGATTAAAAAAAAGAGTTAAATGGTGAAGTCTAAGCTTTTTTTCTGTGTTTGGATTGACTCAGCCAAAAAATGTGGAATTATCTTTACTAGAAGTCGACGTTTGTAACTGATTCATAAACGGATCAGGTCAGCGGGACCTGCTTTTCCAGCAGCGTTCATTTTCTGTCTCAGGTTGTTTTTCTTTGTTGATTCTTCAACATTTTTGCAGCAAGGTGAAAAGGCAGATGATTGTGTTAAATATTTTGTTCATGTACAGGAATGACGTAACTTCCTGCTCATTGAACCAATAGAAATAATCCTTGCTTATGCTTTTAAGGATATTCACAGCAAAGTTCTGTCCCCTGTGTGGGTTGGACTCCACCAGGACTGTCTCTGTGCCTGTCTGTGGTGTTCTTGGACAGGATCTCAAAGCACATTGTTTCATTCTTTTTTATCACAGCTTAGAGGAATTGTTATTTTCCTTTTAAAGGTGCTATGTGGGATATTCATAGAAATCATGGTAAAAATTGCGACTCTAGCACCATGCAGTTCAGAGTAAGTATTGCAGCTACGGTGGCCCACTCAAAAAGGCAACAACTCCTGCGTTCACTCCAGCCATCTGGTTAGTTTTTTTCTAAAAAGCATGAGATTGATTTATTTCCAATCTCTGTAGCCTAACCCACACAAAGCATATAACTACTCCACCAGTTAAAAAACATTTTTTAATGACTGTTCAGTCTTAATGCATAATGCCACTCGTGTACCTTTGTCAGCCTCTGAACTTGAAGATGTCTGAGGCAGCAGGCAGAAAACTCTGGAACAACCAGTGACCCCGCCCCCTAGCCAGTGCGTGATCAACAGTCTCTGATGTCTCATTTTCGACCCGGTATGCTTGGAACCACATTGAAGCAGGTGCTGAACTGTCAGCAGCAAACATGGACTCGTTGCTGATGGAAAGGTTGTCCAACCAGACCGGATTGATTCTATTGGTGCTGAGTAGGGCTGGTGGAAACGGGGCTCTAGTTGGATAGAGATGGACCAGTGCATCAGGGCTTCTTCTGCAGTAATGGGTGTGTTGCTCTGGTCTGTAGTGCAGAAGGAGTTGAACCAAAGCAGGAAGCTCTTCATTTACAGATCTGTCTGTGTAACTCTCACACACTGTCATGAGATTTGGATTGTGACTAAAAGAACAAGATCCCAGGCACAAATACGTTCTGTGTTGGGGGATCGGGCTCAGACTAAGGCCCGGTTCACACGGCAAGATCTCAAAACGGTCTGTAGATTTTCAAAAGGATATTACAGTTTTGGTCCTACAGTGTGTCTACTTGGCAAAGACAAGACACCACACACCACAGAAATATCTATCAAATTATCTTTAGAGTTGTTCTGCTCATCGTGGCGTCCTCAAGACTATTGTAAGGGGAGAATCGGGTCAGAAATCAGCATAATTATCTTGTAGTATGAAGCAGGCCCTAGGGAAAAGGTGAGGTGGTCTTTTTATATGAGTGAAGCTCAGAATAAAGCTTCTGCTCCTCCACATCAAGAAGAGTCAGCTGAGGCAGTTCAGCCCTCTGATTAGAATAGTCACCTCCTTTTAAAGGTTTTCCCATTAGGGGTGTGCCGATTCACCGTTTAATCGATGCATCACAATGTGACACGTTCATAAATGATTATAAATAAATGCAGAAAAACATAATCGAAACCTATGGTGGCACACCCCTTTTTCCCAGTATGTCCCACTCAGTGCGTTTACATGCACATCAGAAAACCGAACTTTTGCCCTAAAAAGACTAACATCGTTTTTTTTAAAATGCATGTAATTGCGTTAGTCTGGCTGAAGGTGAATTTCTTCTAATTGGGCTGAAGCACCCAGATAATGCGGTAGTTATCTGACTTCCTTCTGCATGTAAACGGGTCAGCCGAGCTGAACCGAGTAGACGCTCGCGTTCCGGAAGTGACGCGACCGCAGTAGCGCTCGTCTGATAATATCACCGCCACAACATAACATGCGTAACGACATCTAACAGCGCAGTACGTACCAATAAGATGTGCTGCAGCATTGTTGTTGTCCATTCTTTCATCCACGGTGCATATCCTGTTTCAATTCCGTCTCATTTACTCCCGCCAGCATTTGTTTACAAGTTGTGTTGCTACAAGCTAACCGGAACAATGCCTGACATGAAAGGGTGCACGTCGCCACCTACTGTACCGGAGTGGAATGAACTTCATTTGAGAGGTCGGTTTTCTAAAGCGCATGTAAACGAGGATAAAGACTCGCAGCTTATTACCATAAGATCGACCTGGATCGACTTAGATGTTGATACTGCCCATGTAAACGCATTGACTGACAGGAGACCCTGGGGCAGAAGCAAACTCCCCTGAGGGATAATTTATCCTCTCTGGTCTGGGAACAACTTGGGATCACCCAGGAGGAACTGGAGAGTGTCTCTGAGGAGATTTCTCTCCTGTATCTGTTAACTCCACCTTAAATAAGCAGAAAATGGATGAATGGAATGAAGGGAATCCAACAGTGAAGACAGCTATCCGAACGGGACCATATATGCTGAGATCTCCTTCAGAGTGCAGCACAGTCTTCATGTGTAATGAAATGAGATATACTGCTATTGATTTTTGTCTGTCAAGTAACTTTTGCTTAGAAGGAAGAAGGTGCTGTGTCCTGGTGCAGCCTTTACAAATCGAGTTAAAACGTTCTTTGTGTTGGTGTTCAGTTCAGGTTCTGTTAGATGAAACGGGACAGATGCTGAGTCTGCACAAATAAGTTTTAACCAAATAAATAAAAAAAGACATTCTGTTTTCTTTTTAAACTACAGTATTCTTTTAGTTTGTTTAAATTAGAACATGAACATAATAATAAACCAGAGATGAATGCGTTTACATGTCTGTTTAATTCATGTTTGTATAGATTGTGCAGAAGAGAAAGAAGACGCTTCGTTTTTAATGTGTTTAGTGGCTCTGAGCAGATCTGCTGCCTGCATGACCTGTCTGGGATTAGAAAGAGATTCAATGCAATAAAGGAAAGGGATGGAATGAATTTATTTATTGACTCTTCCACCATTATTTACATGTCACATCCTTAGGTATTGTGGGCTCAGAGCTGGTTACAGGTAATGGACTGTTACATTTGTGCACAAATGTCTATAAAACAGATTAAACTAAAAAACAAAAGACGATTCCCCTAAAACACATGGGCTAAAGACTTAATGCTCATATCGTTTCCTCTTCTCCACATTCCGTCCTTATTTTTAAAAGTTTTCTGGATGTGGATTTTCTGTGCATGAGGCTTCTCCTGCTTTTACGTGTTTTGTTGTGTGAGATCAACAGAACTGCTGGGCATGCAGCACGGCCCGGATTTCATCACATTTAAAATGCAGCGAGGGGAACCAAAGGCATCAGGCAGGCAGCCGAACTCCAGATGTCTGGAGCGAGGCTGTTAGCTTTCATAGAAGGGACATTATTTTGTAAACGGAGGCAAACCTTTTTGTGCCGCTCAGCACCGTGTCGGATCTGTAGTGTTGGAGGTTCGGATTTATCCGGAAACGGCTCAAAGGCCACCCACCGCCTGAGCTTCAACCAAGATGGGGAGAAATGATGGCGTTAAATCAGTTTTGGTCAAATTCTAAAAACAATGCTTTGTGCTGTTTCATGTGACCCTGCTTTAGTTTTACTAAACAAAACTCCACAAGACACGACTTAGAAATCAGTGTAAAGTATCTTATCCTCACATAAACTGTTTTAGATATGTACATTACCAACTAAAGGTTCTTGGTTTTTCTATTGCCGATATCTAGATGTTTTCCACCTTATTTTCATGCTAAAATGTCACTAATAACATCAGTTGATGCACAAAATTTCTGAAGCTGAATCAGTGTCAGTGAACTCCACACTCTCAGCCATGTCACAGCTTCGCTGACCACTATGACAACCGGAAATAGGAGTGCGGTCTTATGTGGAATGCGGAAGTTGGAGCGTGCATAGAGCCCATTTCCAACAATATACCATGATTTAGCTGATTTAGTGAATAAATGATCTCTAAATATAGGAAGATGAATAACTGGACCAGACAGGAAGTGCAGTAGAACAACAACACTAAAACAAATCAAACACTGTGTGTTAATGTGTTGTGTTGCATGGTTATTGTAGTGTTTTTACTTTTTTATCATGTGAACTTTACAGTTTATTTAACAAACAAACCAACAAACATGAAAGAGACTGAAAAGTTTTATATTTTCAGCTCGTATCTAATCAGTGCAGCTTTGGTCTGAACATCAGATCATTTTAGTTTAAAACGTACATTAATGGCAGCTTTAGGTATGTTTTCTTTCACCTTTGACTATAAATGCTTTACATGAATATAAATAAAGTATTTTGACTCCATTTTGTTAAAGTTTTTCTCAGGAATGCTCTGCAGGCCTAAGTTGGCAGTGATTTCACTTATTCCAGTGCATAATCACTACACACACAATAAAATCCTAAAAGATAGCGGTCTGCTCATCAGGAGGTGGCACAGTGTTGGAGCTCCCTGGAGCTGGCTCACTGTTCACTCAGCTGTGACTTGAGATGGGAAAGCCAACAATTACACAAGTGCATCTGGCTTTAGAGCCGGTGCACGTGTCCCAGCAGGGCTGTGGGCTCTGACTGGAAGGTCCAGATAAATCCATAACCAAAGCAGCCTCTTTAAGTACAATCTAGCCATCCAGATGTGCCGGTCCATAAGAGACGGCAGCGGTTTATAGTAACAACATGGATTATTTGTGGGAAGTTAATGAGCATCCCCTCTTTCAGCCCACACACTGAACTCCCTCTTTCCTCTCATCCAATTTCCATCCATCATGCCTTCAAACCCATAACCATGTTTGACAGATGGCTTTGCCTCATGTCCGTGTATGTTTCCAGGTAGAACATTACTCTTCCATTCTGTTTTAGACTCTTCCTACATCCAACCTGGTTTTCTCAGCAGGTTTTTGCCTCCATCAGACTCTCACCTCCTTTGATCATTTATTATTCTCAAGAATTCGCAGGAGTTTCCTTCACCCAGTCACAAGACTCAATCATCTGTTTTTATCCAGAAGTGATGTTGA
>SSNS01000721.1:122228-144389 GCA_006937985.1 Aphyosemion australe | reverse complement strand
TTTCAGAGACCAGCAGTTATCTGATAGTATTGAACTCATAGCAGCTTTACAAAGTACCGTCCAAAACACTGAAGTAAATGAAACAAATGATGGTATTAATATTGTTTGGTTTATCTTTTTATTATACTGAGATAAAATTATTTTTAATGCAATTTTAACTTAGTATGGACTCCATTATTTTTTTGTAATTTAAATACATTTTAGAATTTTCCAACAATATAAATGATAACAGATCAACTGTGTATTAGACTCCAGGCTATTAAAAAAAACTGTAAATTTCATAAAACCTCACAAATAGTCGTGTTTTATCTGTGAACACTCAGATTGTGTGATAGGGATAGTACTGCAACACCACATAACCACTAGGAAACTGGCTGAGTTATTACCATTGTTGTGCTTGCTAATGTTGATTAGCCGTGGCAGCCATCTTGAATTGACTCCAGAAGCTAATGAGTTGCAGATGTTGACACTGTGGTTACTTTCTCAGAGCTTAGATGTCAGTCTGTAAGTGTTGGCTTTCTTTGCTTTTCATCCTTATAAACCACCATCAGCTGTTCCTCTGTGGGTGGAGAGAGGGCTTTTAAACTGCCTTTCAGTGTAATTTTTATCATTTTAATCCTACACTCCCTTGCTAAAATAAAGGTCGCCAACAAAATAAAGGGTTACATAATCTAATATTTCTTTGTACCGTCTTTAGCTTTAATTGTGGCAAACATTCACTGTGGCGTTGCTTCTGCTATGTCACAAGATTTATTTCCAACCAGAGTTTCCAAAGCCTTGTGCAAAGCCTTCTCAGTAGTGTTAAGGTTTGGACTCTGATGTGGCTGATTCAGTGTGTGAAGATGACGCCTCATTCTCTCTAAACCACTCTTTCACTAATTAGCTTGATGAATCCTGGCATTGCCATCTTGGAAGATGTCCGGTCCGTCAGGGAAGAAACCTCACTTTGGACACACAGTGTGGCTGAACCCAGACCTGGCCAACTGCAGCAACACCAGATCATAGGCTGCCCCCACAAGCTTTTACAGGTATAGGCTTGTGCACTAGGCATGATGGAAGCATCACTTCAACTGTCTCATCTTACGCTGATGCCCCCATCCATCTGGAACAGGGTCAGTCTGGACTCATCAGACCACATGACCGTCCATCATTGCTAGATGTTTTCTATGACTGGTACATACCAATGACCCAACCCTTCTTAAACTGACCAACATCATTTCCATGACCATGGGGTATGTCTTTCTGTTTAAGAAAGGAAAAACTTGTCATCACATCAATAGAAATCTTCCATGGCAACGGTTTTTGTTTGCAAGGCAGTTTTTATTGGCTTTGAAGAAGATTCTGATAGTTTACATTGAGTTCACTATTTATTTTTAGAGCTGTTATTTAGACGTCTGGACATGTCTAGAAGGATACATCATCTGCCTAACTGATGGACCAGTAGAGATGTTTTGTGTGTGTGTGTGTGTGTGTGTGTGTGTGTGTGTGTCAAGCAGAAAGTAATCCTGTCGTCAGTTCAGCTCACACCTAATGAGCCTCACCAATTAGAGCTGAGGTGATTGAGAGAGGATGACATTGAAGCTGGCAGAAGACAGACTCACCCTGTAGTGTCTCTCTGCCCCTCTGGGCTGCTGCCACAGAAGAACAACTCTTTCTCCAACTCTGCTTTCTTTTCAGCGAGCTATACAGCAAAAAAGACCAGATAAAATCAGGGTTTCTTTCACCAGATTGATGGTGAAAAGCATATTCTGATATCTGTCTTTGTCCTCTCTGCTGTGACTGGATCAGAGGGTTTTAGACTGTTGTCATGTCTAAGCTACGTGGTGTGGAGATGCTCCTGAAAGCGCTGCTGAGGGTCTATTTATAGGAGTTCCCCTGCTTGGTTCCAGACTTTGTGGTGTATTTCAGTGAGTCAGTCAATGTGATTTACTGAAGTCGTACTGCTCGGAGCCTTATTTTTTGTCAGAAGAAAAGACTTCTTGAATTTCCCCGCTGTAATAGTTTGTTACGGAACCGGCACTACGGGGAATGGAGGACGTGTGATGGATGGAAGACGGTGTTTCTGTTGTGTCTGATGAATCAAGAACGACTGACTTTATCGGAGCCCTTTGATTGTCAACGCCTTCTTAATTTGATTAAGGAAATCTAACAACCTGGAAGCTCCAGTTGTGACAAATAATGATGGCAACAATAATCTATTCAACATGGCTAAAATGATTTACAGGCTTTGAAAGCTGACGCGAGGTTTTTTTAATCCCACTTGCTCTAATAATGATTTTATAAACTGTATTTTCAGCTGCGTTGTTCCTGAGTCAGAGGAGTATATTGTTAGCAAAAGGCCAGGAGGCTTTTAGAGCAGAGTGTTCAGGCGCCGGTGGCTTTAAAATAACTTCTTAATCTTTAATAAAGGAATCGCCTAACTGCAATATTCTGCCCGTCCTTCTGAACTTAAACTATTAAAATAAGAAAATGACATTAGGTTCATAATTACAGCTTATTTAAAAGTGTTTCTTTGATCCCTCAAACACCTCCGTTCAAATATTTATTATCAGTTTTGTTAGATCCGTTAGCCTATTTAAGTGTTCTGCTTTGGAGCCACTTTTTTTGTTTTTGTTTAGTAAATTTCCTCCTACTAATCCGTCTCAACTGGTTCTGTGAAAATGTCTTTGAAAGAAGAACTTGTTTTTTGAGAAAAACCCTCTGCTGAGAGTGATTTGGCAATAAAAGCATTTAATAAGTTCTTCTTGAAAGTGGCAGTTCCCATTCCTCTGCATTTTGTGATGGTGCCAGTGGAGCTCGTCATGCCAAATTTAAATCAATGCTCAGATAGACCAGGAACAGAAAGCCATCAGCTAAGTGGTTGTTCCAAATCAGTAGGAATATAATTGTCCTCGCTGCACTCTGCAGACATCTTTATTACACGGACATAGGCCCCATTTCCTACATAACATGTGATTATGTGAATTTTAGTTTATCACCTGTCTTTAGAAGTGGAAGGTGAGTGGTGCTCCAGTATTCTTCTTTGTTGTTTTCCTCTAGTCCAACAACAGAGATGTTAGCAGTAGCTCAAGCTAACGTTAGCAGTAGCTAGGGTTAGCATTACCACGACTAATGTTTATATATGGCCGAAGTCTAAGTGGGTTGGGACATGGAACAGATTTAAGGGTGGAGACTATTGACATGTTTCCTTCTTTCTCACTGTGGGATCCTCTCCCATCCAAACCTGCTCACAGCAGACGCTCAGTCCTCACGCCGCTGCAGCTCTGACTGGTCCGTGCTGCAGTCAGACAGGATTTTTACCCCACTGCATCCAGATGACTAATGAATCACCCATGTGGGAAGCCAATCAGAGGCTACCACTAGCAGGTAGGCGTGAACTTCAGTCGACCAATCAGGTGGGTGTGTATGGTCAGCTCTGCAGGAAACAAACCGCAGAGAAGCAGGACCAAAAGAAGCAGTTGGCTCTGCATGGACAACGCCAATGTAAACGGGATAGGAAACACATCCGTGGCTTGAACATAACAATCGTGAAATGAGCTGATCCATTTGTGGGATGTACGTTGCTGTGCTTTTCACTAGCAGACGCCTTTGCAGCAGTGCTAAAACCAAAATTTGAGGCAGATTCTGCAAAAAATGTAATGGCTAAAGCTATTGAAGACATGCAGCTGCAATGTGATGTGAAAACAAAGCAGCTTCTAAAAACAGCCTACTTTATTATGAACTGTTCAAAGCTAAATTCTGTCATCTGGTTAGACTCGTGGAAGACGCAGAGGTTAACACAGAAATATCAAGTTATGGAAGTTACTTTTTTGCCATTCACCTCATGGCTCCTCCCACCCGTCTCGTCACCGTTGGAACCAGAGCTTTTAGTCGCTCTGCTCCTCGGCTCTGGAACTTACTTCCTCCTGACATCTGAAACACAGACTGGCTACCTTCTTTCAAAAACCCTTTTCTTACTGGCTTACTCTCTCTAGTCAACAAACCTTCTGTTTGTCTTTACTACTGTGTTCTTTTTGGTATAGCTTATCATTTCATTTGTAAGTTTTTATCATGTTTCTTGTAAGGCGACCTTGGGTTTTGAAAGGCGCCTATAAATTAAATGTTCGTTCTTTCATTTTCCTCCGCTTATCCGGGTCGCAGGGGTAGCATCTCAAGTAGGGCATCCCAGACAGCCCTCTCCCTGGCCACCGCCATCAGCTCCCCCGGCAGGACCTCAAGGTGTTCCCAGGCCAATTTGGAGATGTACTTGCTCCAACGTGTCCTTGGTCGACCCGGGGGCCTCCTGCCGGCAGGACATGCCCGAAACACCATCCCAGGAAGTATTAAATGTATTATTATTAATAATGAAAATGGACTCAGACAGGCAAGTGCAGGTGTGGCTAATGCTGACAAATATTAATATTATTAAAAACAACTTGTGAATAAGGGAGTTAAATTGCTGCAAAAGCTCTAATCTTCCATTACATTTAATGTGGGGGAGAGTTTTGCATTATTGTAAGAATAAAATGAGAATGAACCTAATGGTAGTTCTGATTAACAGGTTATTTTTGTTATTTGTATACAGTGTTTGTCAAACAGGCTAATTTCTCCTGATAATAGACACGTTTAGTTTATTTTAGAAATCCATTGAACGTCCACCCTGATGGGGGGGCAACAGTTAGATTTATGTGTCGGTTTCTGCTGGAAACCGTCAGCTACCATCTTCTGAACTCTTAGCTTGAGAGCAGTTTAAATACAGCCTACACAGACTCCTTTACTGCCTCAATTTCATGGGGAATTTATTGCCTCCCTCTGCCTAAGTGCCATGAATGTATTTACTGCAAGAAGCGATTCAGATGTCACACTCTCGCCACCCTCGTGCATCTTCTGAAAGACCTGCTGTAAGCCCAGTAGGAAGCCGTTTGGGGTGAGTTGGAGGGGGGTGAGAAAGATGAGGCCAGGAGGCCGGGTTCTGTAAATCAGTCATACTGACTCGAGGTCACTCAGACCTCCACGTAATTCCAGCTTCTCAAACCTCCAAAGGCTTGTCACGCAGACGTTTTTTCCCTCCAAATAATTGCCAAAGTAATGGCCTTGGTTGCAGCTGCCGGCTAGATTTATAGATGATTCATAACTCCGGTTATCTGTGTGTGCTCCTTGTAATAGTGTCTGTATGGGAGTGCAACACCTGTGGGGTAAAGGTGTCTAAATTATCACTGGTGTTTCCTCTTGACCTCCGTTGTTAAGGTTACAGCGACTGGACATCAAAGATGAAGCCGATGTATGAAAATATAAAGTTTTTTTTTTTTACAGTATTACCGATAAATTACTTTTAATGAACTAATACCCTAAGGCACAAGCTTCCTAACGTCTTAGGAAGCTTGTTTTCTTCAGGTTTATCCTAGTTGACCCTGCAGCAGCATTAGGCCTCTTTAAATGCTCATCTCACAGCGGCACACTTCTGGATCGTTTACTCTCACCTTTAAATCCACCTGCACCGCAGAGGCTTTTTAGAATTTCCTGAACCAGTGAAGCACAAACAAGTCTTCTCAAGGGCCAGCCAAATAAACTCATCAAGTGAGAAATACTGCTCCCCTCTCCATCAAACTCTGCACCATATTTCAGACTTTTCACTCAGCTTGTTGGGTGGGGGTGGGGGGTACCAGAGGCATTTAATCTTCCTAGACTTCCTAGATTTGGACTTTAATAACACCAGACCACTCCTGGACTGACTCCTGGACTATCGTCTCAGGCGATAGTCCAGGAGTCCATTCGCCTCCTTCTAGAATGAGTATAAAAGCAAAATTAAGTCATTTTCATCTAGTTGGTGTCCCTCTGGTTAAACTGATTCTAACTTTAGTTAAAGGTAGTAAATAGAAACTTTTCCATTACATTCTAGAAACACTTGGACACAAAACTTGTTAGCCCACATTGGGGAGTAATAACATTCTCTCAGGTTTCTCAGACCTCTGTATGAACTTGCTTGATCCTCCTTCAGGTTTCAGGTTCAGTTCTCCATTTTCCAATAAAAGCAACAACAGACAGAGATAACAATGTCCTATATCCCGGCATCTGAAGTGGTTTGAGCCAGCAGAGATATGAGCTGTCTGAGTGTTTCGTAAATCTCAACAGTCATTAAAGAGGCTGCACTCTGACTGTAATAAAACTTTAATCTACAGGAAATAATCTGCACCGAATCTCTTTAAAATGAAAAACCTCTTCGTCGCAGACTTGTTTTCAAATAAATGCTAGTTTGAAATAAAATGATAAATACCAGTATTTTAATTTGTCCAGAACTGTTGTGGCTCGGCCTTTAATTTAAGTCAGGCAGGTATGTTTGCTGGAGCAGTTCGCAGCCGGGTGTGAAGCAGCTGGGATGAGAATCAGCTCCTCTAAATCCGAGACGATGGTCTTGAATTGGAAAAGGGTAGAATGCCTCCTCCAGGTCAGGGACGAGGTCCTGCCCCATGTGGAGGAGTTCAAGTATCTCGGGGTTTTGTTCACGAGTGAGGGAAAGATGGATCAGGAGATCAATAGGTGGATTGGTGCTGCGTCTGCAGTGATGCGGGCGTTGTACCGGTCTGTCGTGGTGAAGAGAGAGCTGAGCCGAAAGGCGAAGCTCTCGATTTACCGGTCGATCTACGTTCCTACCCTCACCTATGGTCACAAGCTTTGGGTAGTGACCGAAAGAATGAGATCGCAGATACAAGCGGCCAAAATGAGTTTTCTCAGCAGGGTGTCTGGGCTCTCCCTTAGAGATAGGGGGAGAAGCTCGGTCATCTGGGAGGGGCTCAGAGTAGACCTGCTTCTCCTCCACATCGAGAGGAGCCAGTTGAGGTGGCTCGCGCATCTAGTTAGGATGCCTCCTGGACGCCTCCCTGGTGAGGTTTTCTGGTAATGTCCAATCGGGAAGAGACCCAAGAGAAGACCCAGGACACGCTGGAGGGACTATGTTTCTCGGCTTGCCAGGGAACACCTTGGGATTCCCCTGGAAGAGCTGGCCCAAGTGGCTGGGGAGAGGGAAGTCTGAGCCTCTCTGCTTAGACTGCTGCCCTCACGACCTGACTTCAGATAAGTGGAAGAGAATGGAAGGATGGATGTATGTTGGTAAATTTGGGATAGGAAATTAAGAATTAAATTTGCTTCGTACACTGATTTCAGAAGATCTCCATGGATGAACCCTGCTGCTGAGGTTCAGTTGTAGAACGATCCAGTCAAACCATTCCTCCTCCACATTTTCCATGCGTTTCCCATGATGCCGTGGTGGCAGGCAGCAGCTGTCAGAATCAATCTTGGACTTTGTAGCTTAATGTCCAATTAGTATTCCAAAGTCCTTTGTATATAAGCAGTTTGTCAACATTGCCAGGCACACTGCACTTCTCTGCTTGTCCTTGGCATATGGGCCAATCAAAGTTAGATGAAGCATCCAATCAACACTCATCAGAGCGAGTCCTTCAGTGTTTAAGTGTCCATGTTATGGTGTGTATTAATGTGATTTATAGTCCTTGGTGCGTTGCAGAAAACCTCCACGCCAAAAAAACACAATGTGGTTTCTGGCTCTGGTCTATAGTAGCTTGGCTTCCAGCCTGCTTCAAGGTGGAAGCCCCCTCCCCAACACGGTGTCATGAGGAGGCAGGCAGAACGTTATACATATAAGACAGCTTCTGATCAGTACAGGCTGTCACTGAGTAGCTGGGATGTGTCACAAGTCCTGCTCCAGCTGAAGGCTTGTTTTGTTACTGCTGTCCTGTCTTTGGCTCAGTACTCAAGTGTCTCACGCTGAGCTGTTGGAGAGTTTTCTTTATAGTGCAAAAATGTCACAAGTTAATCTAAAGAATATTAATAAAATATGTTATTTAAAGAACAACCAGGCGCCTGATCATGTCTTAAACTCCAGCAGGTTGTTCTTTGTTTAAATTTGTTTGAATAGTAAACCTATGAAGAAAAGAACTCCATTACTAAGTCAGTGAGTTAGTGTGTCTGCTGGTCTTTAACGTGACGTACTTTAGAATCATCGCACATAAATAACCATAAATAACTGAAGAGAACAAAGCAGCTGGCAGGCTGAAGACGGAGCAAAGGCATCAGCAGATTTCCCTAAAAGTGGACCAGTGGACTACTTGGTGTTGTCTCCTGAGACTGTCCACTGGCCAGCAACTAGAGACACGATTGTGAAGAAATATGGAGCTTTTGGGTTAAAGTCACACAGACTGGATGGATATACACACAAGGCAGCACGGTAGTCTCAAAACATTCTGTTAGACATTATTCTTAAATTCTGATTTATTGTTGGGGAAAGTTATGTAGAAATCATTTGTTGATGGTTTTGGTGTGTATACCTTTTAATTTGTATAATTTCTAATGACATTTGCAAGCTATTTTAGATATTTATTTACTCATCATTTTTTGTGTTTGTACAACCTTGAGCAGCTTTCTAAAATCTTGACATATTGCTTTTTATTTTTTATGATTTTAAAAATTCTAATAAATTTGGGGATTTTAAAAAACACGACCATTTACAATCTTGTAAAATCTCAAAATTAATCTTTTTTTTAAAAAAGATGTATTTTTCCTTAACAAATTATAAGCAACCATAGTGGGCCTAAAGAGTCTTAATTTTCTCTTTATGAGGGAAGTTGTAAAGTCGTGAAATTACGCATTTTACTTTACGTGATCATAAATGACTATGGGGGTCTAAATTCCCAAATTTTAGTTTCATGAAGTAAAATTTAAGCTAACACTAAACTAAAAAGTGGCTATAAAACGACTTTTTAACGTTATATAAACCACTGTAGAGGCTAGTAAATGGGGTGTGTGAGTGTGAATATAGAGCGAGCGAGTGAGTGTGAACAGTCTTTAGTTTTACTTTATGTATAATGCTCTGTTGTTATGTTGATTTTAATTTATTTGATGATGGCTCTTCTCAAGGGGCCATTCCTCTTGAAGCGGCACTAAGCAGTTTGTTACACTTTAACCAATTCCTTATAAAGTGGGGTTCAGTGATTGTGTTGGTAGAAACTTTACTAACTTCGCATGGGACAGCACTCTGCAGCCCTCTGCTGAAACAGCACAGTTTTGTGGAGCGTGTAGGTGCCCTGGGGGGCGCTCTTTACCTGTTTGATGGCTGTTAGCTATTTTCTGTGCCGGTAGCTAATAAAAGGCTAGCAGTTAGCTTTTTTAGTTTGCTGACCATCAATAAAAAACACAAGAACAAATGAAGTTTGCTTTTTGTTGGCCTCATGGTGGAGCCTGAAAGTAGAGCTAAAACCTGAGTAAACATTGGCCTACACTTGTTTGAGGAAGCTGGAGGAGGCTATGAAATCAGGGACTGATGGTGACCTGGCTTTGTTGCTACTGGACTTGAAAGTAATAATATTTATTGTCCAACAGTGTGGATCTTTTTACTTTGTGGCTTATTTAGTAAGACTTGCCTCATGTTAGTGTTAGCTCGTTGTTAGCGCTAGCTACAGCAGGCTGCTACAGGGGTGTTTATGACAGTTGTAATTCCACTTTCAACCAGTAGGGTGGAGAAGCAGGACACTGTTACTTTAATAAAGACATGTTAGATATTAACTATGACTGCCAGAGGTCTCCCCTTGAGGAAGTCCAGTGTGCTAAGTCCCAGTCATACCAGTTTCTGCACTGGGATTGATTGGGTTAAATAGTGTGTTGAAACACTTCAGCAGTGGCTGTAGCTCCTCTCACATATCAGAACAAACAGACTTTTCATGTTTCCTGTCTTTGTTTCAGATGATGAAACACGCCTGGGATAGCTACAGGCAGTACGGCTGGGGTCACAACGAGCTGAAGCCCCTCGCTAAGAAAGGACATTCCACAAATATCTTTGGTAAGTGGAACACAGACTCGTCTCTCCCTCTGCTGTCCGGCCCGTTGGCACTTTGCTCACACGCAGTTGTAAATCACACACGGACGCACGCATGACTGCACACACACTCGCTGTCTTGTTAGCACTCAGACACACGTACTGTGTTTTCTCTTGTGTACAAGGTTATGTGATGATGCCTCCAGCAGGATCAGGAGCAGAAGCACGAGATCAGTGAAATGACAACAGAACACGTCATCACTGACAATCAGGACTGCAATCGAATCAGCTATAAATCTTTCATGTTCTTAACAACTGAAGGAATCCTATAAACAGCAAAGTGAGGTTGTTTCTAGATTAATCTGTGTGAAGTGGCAGTGAGTGATCATATTAAACCGCTGTGACCAGCCTTACAGTCCAGTGTTTACTGAGGCCTGCTGAGGTCATCAGAAGCTTCCTGTGAGTAGACACATCGCTGTGGGCAGCCATCTTTTATTTCCACAGAGGGGTCAATCTAATACAGCCTGTCGTCTGTGACACTTCAGGTTCAGAGGCAGCTTTTATGATTTTCTCCTCTGCAGCTGACATCTATGATGAAACATATCACACAACTTAAAGCGCACAGGAATTGTTTGTTTTTTAACCTTTCCAGGTTTCCTCTGAACATTTTCAGAGGAGTAAGACTGTGATGAGGAGCTGTGGCTTGTTTTGTGTTCTTTTATTTATAAACACGTTGTAGACAGTGAGGAACGATCAGGTGATGGATTAAGCTGCAGCAGGCAGCTGAGTGAAGCAAAACGACTAAGGCATGAAATATAAAGCTAACTTTTTACTGAGTGGCTGTTTGACAACAAAACAAAAATATGATTGGTCCTTCTGCCTTTCACTAGTCTTGTCCATGCTATCGACAGACATAAACGGTGATGAACTCATCAGTTACTGGGAGGATTATTTATAAAAACGGTCTAAAATCACCTAAAGTCTGATGTTGAAGTCTCAGGGATGAAAAACGCATCATAAAAACATTAAAATCTAAACGTAAAATCTGGTTTTCTATCTGTAATCTGCTCTGTTCTGTAAGCTGACACTTCTCCACTCATCTGATCAGAGCTTCATGACACTGATCACAGGTTTTTAATCCCAGGAATGTCTTCTGACAGGATGGATTTTCCACAGATAAACAGGAACTTTACTTGTTTATGTGCTGTGAAACAGCAGCATGAGTCCGTCTAAAACAATCAGTAAAGCTATTCATCATCAAGAACTAAGCTGGATGTTAAAGCATGCTGCAGAGAGAGCTATATGCTAACAAGCTAGCTCAGCTGTTTTAATGGTGAGTTTATAACTGCATCATACATGTGTAATGAAATGTGTTTTTATTTAGAATAAGGTGTTCCTTTAGGTTTCACAACGGTAAATAAATGAACCTCCAGAACACCTTTTAGCATTTTGGCAGCAACTAATATCTGAAAAATGTGTACTTCTGTTATTTCTCAGTAATAAATTAATAAAATTATAAATTAAGCAAATAATCTGGAGCTTCTAGCCAAAGCATCATCAGTTCTTTGGTGGATCTGAGTTAATCAAGCGCCACAGCAGCATCACATGACCTGTTAAAACAATCATTTAAGTTAAAGTTTTGTGAAATATATTTGAATCATATTTTAGAACGGGAAAGCAGACTTGTGTGTCTTAAGCCTGGTCCTCAGGGCCCACTGTCATGCATGTTTCAGGTGTTTTCTCCTCACCTGTTCACCAGGTCATCAAGCTTCACAGAAGCCTGTTGATCACCACCTGATTAATATCAGGTGTGGTGAAGCAGAGAAACCTCTAAAATATGCAGCATGGAGACCTGCTGACTTAGGCTGACTCTGGATAAATTTTGCAATTTTGAAATATTCTTATAAAACCTGCAGGACCATTTCTCATCCTGCCCTTAAACAGGAAAAAAAGCATCTCCAGTTTCATCTTTTTTCATGTTTTTGAACAGGTCACCTGATCACCAGGTCACCTTTCACATGCACACAAGCTGCAATGATGATAGTTGTGTTCCTGCTGAAATACGGAGTAGCAGCAGGTTTCTTTAAACAAGAATCAATATGTCTGTAAATAAATAAGGACTCAATGTCATCTGTTCAATAATCTGACCAAATGCACAGAAAATAATACTCTGACCACACAGAGCAGATGACAGTATTAAAGAACACATTGTGGTTGGTGGTGAATGGGCTTATGGATAATGTAGTCCTTTTCATGGCTGCTTGTGATTGAGGTTGTGGGGTAATCAGAACATCTTAAAGGTGTGGTTCACTGAAAAACTTTTTTTTAAAATGTTTTTCTGATTCTAATGGGTCACTCTGAGTTTTTCATGCAGGCTGAACATGAAACTAGTCTCCTACACCTATCTCCTGCATTAGCTTCTGATAGAAACTAGACAGTGAAACTCTAGGATTAGAAAAGCCTGACAGATCTACGTCACACTGTCACTTAACTGTGGACTCACCCATCTTAATTCACGACAAGGAAGGCTGTTGTTGGTTTAGCGTCCAGGAAACAGCAGAAAACATCTCAGCTAGTAGTAGTAACTGTTAGCATTAGCAACTCCACCCCACAGCAGAACTCATCCAGGCTTGTGTTATTTGTGGAGATAAAACATCAACGTTGCAGAGCAAACAGAGTCAGTGGTAGAGTCGTGTTGCTGTTAGCCAATCAGAGGAGAGATGTTCAAATATCATGAAATAAAACTCCAAAACCTGCCGTCTGAAGCTCAGCTGTAATGTGGGCAACTTTTAGGTCCAAGAAATGGTGCCCCGGCATATTTTTTCCCCCTAGAATGACATACAAGGCATTCATTTCTACTAGAAACCTCTGCAAATGTATTTATTAAAGGAGTAAATCACTCCTTTAATGGTGTTGCTGGTGGTTTATTTAGATAATGATGTTATTAGTTAGTGGAGAAGGTTTCTACATGTATTTGTGAGTGATGCTGCTGAATGTGATTCATTATGAGACTTTTGTGTGAAACTAGAATTTTCCTCCTAGTAAAGATGTGTTTTCCTTTTCTGAGCTGCTGCTAAAGGCTGGACAGACGTGACTTTTGTGTGTTTCCATGTCTTGGTTTTCCTGTAGTTTTTTTTTTTTATCTGGAGAACGTCTTTAAGAGGTTTTCCTGCTTGCTGCTAATAAGTGAGCCTGAGTGTCTGCAGGTAATTGTTGTCAGGTTGATTAGAAAAGAAACGAGATGAGCATTACACACTCTACAGAGCTCACCTTCATTATTGATGAAGGGTGTCCTGTCTCCCATCTGAACACGGCTGCATTGATTGTGTGTATGTGCGTGTGTGTGTTTTTATCAATCAACATATATATATATACATATATATATATATATATATATATATGTGTGTGTGTTAAGGCATTCTACATGATTGATTATAGAATATAAGGTCCAGCAGGACAAATATAAATAAAGCTCCTATTTTATATATATATATATATATATATATATAAACCTAAATATTCTACATGTTCTGAATATGAAACATGTCCAGGAAATTGAAGTGTAAATAATCAACATGGGGCTCATTGTCATAAATAATCATACACTCTAAATAAAACTGGTTCTTCACAAGTGCTCTAAAGCACTATTAGTGCCTTGGAGAACCTTTTTCTGTTGAAGAACCTTTTTTTGCTGATTAAGGTTCTTTGGGGAACTGAATTTTTTTTTTTTTACGAGACGTTGACACATTTAGTGCTTTGAAGAACCTTTTTAATGTATAAAGGCCTTGTTAATGAATATGACTAATCTGAATAACGCCTGGCTGTGTGTAACAATGCTTATTATAGGACCCTATTTTATTGTAGAGGGTGATATTTTGCCTGCGATGGACTGGCAACCTGTTCAGGGTGCGCCCCGCCTGTTTGCCCAAAGATTGCTGGATAGGCACCAGNGCTTCTATGCTGTACATGTCTGTGTTTTTATTGCTTTTATAGTAGATTTGATTGATTTTACTTCTACGAAGCTTTCTTTTAAGCTTTTATGCCTTATACTTTTGTGTTTATATTGATTTTATGGTAACCACTCTCTATGGCATTGTTATGATAGTTTGTTTTATCACGTTGTTGTTGTGAAGCACTTTGTGATTCTTTCTGTGAAAGGTGCTATAGAAATAAACTTACTTACTAAAAAGAATAAAAGCAATCGAGGGGGTAAAAGTATGTAAATAAAAAAAGGGGTAATGTGACTGCGTCGGTCAGAGCTCGTAGGGAACCTAGCAGTTGCGTTTTGCACTTTTTGCATCCTATTAAGGCAGGAGGCATTTGCCCCTATTATGGGGCATGACAATGACAGAGGAGCCACATAACCTGAGGTTTGCTGGTTCGTGTCCCGCTCAATCTGTTGCTGTTGTGTCACTGGGCAAGACCCTCATGCCTGCTGCCAGATGAGGTGGCTTGGGAATCTTCATACGGTATGCCTCCTGGACGCCTCCCTGGTGAGGTGTTCAGGCATGTCTAACTGGGAGGAGGCCTAAAAGAAGACCCAGGACATGCTGGAGGCACTAATAGCGCTTTCACACTAGCATTGGCTCCACTCCACTCCGTGCAGCCTGCCCCAGACTGGCCAGGTTGATTACACACATCCTTCCACACATCCTTAGGAATGTGGACGTGATTGAGCACATGGGCAGTCTCCAAAATTGGTATGAAAAATTAGCAGGAAGATATCAGTGATGTGGTCATGAGTGCATCTCCGAGCACCTGGGCGGGACAAAAGAGCACGGAGAAGTCTGCGGTGTCAGGCGGCTGTGAGCAGTGTTGCTTTTGGAGACTGACTCTGCTATTGCATCCTGCTCTGTGTGTCCTGGCAGCTCTGTGTGTTTGTGTATGTGTGTGCACTCCAGAGAGACTGCGAAAAAAAACAGCTTTCAGTCAGAGGCTTGTTAACTCCTCAGCATCCAGAATGATAATGAAATGCGCATGCGGGAAGCCCCCACTGGCTGATTCTATCCGCCAGTTGGAGGTTCCTCCTAATGGTAGGCATGAATTTGAGTCTGTGGCTGCAGAAAATGTCCTCTCTGTGGACGGAGGTTGGATCTGGTAGGTTTGTTGTCATCAGAGCTGATGAGATGTGTTTTAATGCCGACACAGCTGAGATATCTAAATGTGCATCATACAGTGCAAGAATGTTTTTTGTCTCTTACAAGTGCAACAAGTGCCTGAACAGCTTTTTTTTCCTAAGAGAAGATCATTTCTCAGGCTTCTGATGGAGCCAGTATAATGAGAAGAGCACTGGTTGGGGTGCAGCAAATGGTCCATGAGCATTTAAAAAATGCCCATTATGTGCATCACTATGCACACCAACTGAATCTTATCATGTAGCAACGTCTTACACACCAGCAGAGAGAGTTTTCTAGCCTGAGTGATATAGCCACTTTATTCACTCGATCACACACATGCACAAGTGTTCTTGATGAGACTGTTACCAGAGCTGCATAAGATGGAACTCTAACAGCAGGATTACCAGTAATGAGAACCGAGATGACCTCTTTTGACAGCATCAAAGTGAGACACTTTGTGAGGATGATGCTGGATGATAACCTTTAGTTTTTCTATGGTAACGTAATCCTGCCTCGTGTTGACATGCTGCAACAGCTGCAGAAAGAGGAGCATTGATGCAGTCGTCACTAAAAACACCCTCCAGAGCTTCTACTCTGATATTTTTCAGACCTTATATGTCAGTTGTCATAATAAAACAATTGCATGAAAAATGGTTTTTTTTCTATTTCTATTTTATTAAGAGGTTGTGTTGGTCTCCCTCAGGGGCTTGGCTCAGCTGCCACGAGCAGCAAAGACTCACGGGACCAACGATGGGAGGGGAGGAGAAACAGAAACGGTGTAAAAAGATCTATAAGCCCATTCTGGTTAATGCCAGAGCGAGGTTCTCCTTCTCAGACCACCTTCTGAGTGCCCCTGTGAGGTCTAACAAGGCCACGCTCATTTTAAAACTCTATAGAAAAAGAGAAATCTTCTGAGACTGTGGCTCTGGTCAACTTCACAACTCTCCCTGAGAGGTTCTTTTGCACTTTAAAAAGAATCAAGATGTTCCTGCAATGGGTCACGAGCATCTCAACACACTGGCCAGGCTTTTCTAATGGAGAGAGAGCTGCTGATCACTTTGCTGTTTGATAGTGAAACAGGTAGAATTCCTGTATGAGAGAGAACGTTTAAGCCTGTTTAAAAATGGCACGAGGCTGCGTTTATAGGTGGAAATGTTCAGAGATGAGGATAATAGCTTAAACCTGAATGAGCAACAAGCTTTCTAACATCGTACACTCTAAATAAAACTGGTTCTTCACAAGTGCTCTAAAGCACTATTAGTGCCTTGGAGAACCTTTTTCTGTTGAAGAACCTTTTTTTGCTGATTAAGGTTCTTTGGGGAACTGAATTTTTTTTTTTTACGAGACGTTGACACATTTAGTGCTTTGAAGAACCTTTTTAATGTATAAAGGCCTTGTTAATGAATATGACTAATCTGAATAACGCCTGGCTGTGTGTAACAATGCTTATTATAGGACCCTATTTTATTGTAGAGGGTGATATTTTGCCTGCGATGGACTGGCAACCTGTTCAGGGTGCGCCCCGCCTGTTTGCCCAAAGATTGCTGGATAGGCACCAGCCTCCCGTGACCCTGCATGGACAAGCAGGCATAGAAAATGGATGGATGGTTATATTTTGCAACTACATTTTTTTTAGAGAAGAGTTATAAAGTAATGTATTAAATATAAATAATATGAATTAATATGTTGTGGCTATACATGATTACTTTTTAATTTTATTTCTTAAACTGTTTGTAAAATAATAATAAACTGAAATATTGTCAGCTGAACAAAACAAATGGGATGAAACTAATCTTAAATAAGTAACGTTACAGGACATTATAATACTGTCATCTGTTGCTCCAGTTCAGTATATATCTTTCCCTCTTTCTTTGGCAAGTGCAGGGGAACCGTGTAGCTAACCCATTAACCATTAATTCAGAACCAGTATGGAGATCAATTGTTTTCTGGTGATTCACCAAATTGAGTCTTCGGTCTGCCTTTTTCAGATGAAAAGTCGAATTTTAAATAAGGTATTTTAAAATATTTTCTAATTAAAACTACTTCCTACAATGTATTTCTAAACACTGATAAAAGGGGTGTAACATGCAACACACATGTTAAAAGTTTATGCCATTGCCTTTGCTCTGTTTTGTACATGTTTCAATAAAGTTCGGGTAGTTAAAAGTTATTTGAGGTTTTAGCTTTCTGAACAATGTAATCATGTTTACTGAAATCAACATCAGTTACGATTAGTTGTAAAAACTTCAACTTAAAATAAGAGACTATAAACTTGATCAATTCTGCTCACTCAGGCATTTTTCATGTAATGCGCATGTGTCAAAATGTGACGTAATGGTCACATGGTACATTTTCAAGATTTTCAGAGAAGAAAAAAAAAAGATTTTCAGAGAAGACGTTAACAGCCATTTTCTTTTCGCTTGGTGCGGGCCGGCTCCTGCTTTGGTCAAGTAAGTATACTTTTAAACGAAATACCTGTTTATTTCTTCATTAATACCAAGTTTTAATTCTGTCTCAACCTTTCTGCATATGTATAAATATTTACTATTAATTTATTTATAGTTTTTCATTATTTTTGGAACGAAGTTTTAAGCTAGCTACCCCCCCCCCCCTTCTCTCCACTTAACTTATCCAGTATTTTTTGCTTAAAATAAGTACGGTAATTAGCTGATATGTTGGCGAATTGTGGTTTGAAAAGTTCGTTTTATTAAATAAACATTACATACTCATATATCGGGCGTTTTTATTTTATTTTTTCCAAAGCGGTTTTCCGTCGCCATCTTGCCTCATTAACTACTGCGCACCTGCGCCAGGACCTGATATATTCGGATTTACGATCGTGAAACAAAAGTTAAGTTTGCTTTTTATAATAAGGGTTAGGGTTACACTGGAGTGTTATGACAAGCTGGAGTTGCTCCGTTCATTTTGGCGTTGATTTAACATTTCTATTTCCTGGATCTCTCCTCTGCGTCTCTGCCGCTGCACCCAGCCTGTCTGTGTGGAGGAGCAGAGCGGCGAGCTCGAGCTGGTTCGAGCCTGTTTTCATGGTTACGTTCACGGCTGTACCTCGTTACTTCAAAGTTTAAATAATAGTTTGGTCGAATATTTTCCGACCGTTGCTCATCATCTGCGTGTATCTCTGTACACTTAATTTCTGGTTTAACTTCTCTACATACTATATAATGGAGACGGCGATTGGTTTAGTTTGCAACTTTGAAATGACATTTTCTTTAGATCATAAAATGATCATACAAAATGCTGAATAAATGTTCAAGTAAAGGTTATGTCTTCCATCTCCCTGAACAGCTAGGTAGGCTGATATCTTTTTTGAGGAGTTTTTCGAAATAGAAAAAACACGGACTATAGTGATACTTAAAATGTAGAGCTCCTGCTTTCCAGGTGCATGTTTTTTGTGATAACAGACATGTTTCTCTCCAGGTTGCTCCCTGGGCTGCTGCTTGACTGTTGAGGGTTACCACCAGTGGCAGAATTGAAACTTTGATGGACTTCACCTGTACAGACACAGGTGTGTTTTGTGTCATTGAGGCTTTATTGCGTTTTATCTGTAATAATTACTTTGCCTTTATTAAAAAGATTAAATTCACCTCACAGTAAGTTTGCTGGAAAAAATAAGTAATCTTCAGAGCAGCGGAGGTCTTCAGTTTGTGTGGATTTAAATAAAGTAAAATCAGCTCAAATGACATCGAGTAACTACTAGCTCTCCACAACACTGAGGATTACTTATGTTCTCTACAAACACACTTTCAGGTGATATTTTTCTAATGAGGGTATAAAGGAACTACTACTGATAATAAATGAATAGAATCTCAATTAATACAAACTTTAACACTGTCTTTAAAGGTGTGGTTCACTGAGAAACAGTTTCTTAATGATTATTTCTGATTATAATTGGTCACTGAGTTTTTCATGCAGGCTGAACATGAAAATAGTTTCCTACACCTAACTCCTGCATTAGCTTCTGATAGAAAATAGACGATGAAACTCTAGGTTAGAAACGCCTGACAGATCTACAACACACTATCACTTAACATTCATCGACTCACCCATCTGGACTTGTGATGGGGAAGGCTGTTGTTGGTTTAGCGTCCAGAAAACAGCAGAGAACGTCTCAGCTAGTAGAAGCTAACCATTAGCAACTCCACCACACAGCAGATCTCCAGTCTTGTGTCATTTGTGGAGATAAAACATCAACTTTGCAGAGCAAACAGAGTCGGTGGTAAAGTCGTGTTGCTGTTAGCCAATCAGAGGGGAGAGTTCAACTTGCAAGGCATTCATTCCTACTAGAGACCAATGCAAGTGTGTTGATTGAGTGTCCCGTATCTTTAAAGAGGTTTAAAGTCCTATGCCTTTATACAGTTAATATGTTTTGTCAGAATGTGGGCATGACACACGGGAGGCGACATCGCCTCTCCTCCATTCATTTTCAATGAGACAAGCGCAACAAAGCAATACTTGTGGGTCTCCCTCCTGCTCAGCGAAACGCGAAAAACGTGCATGTGAAATTTTGCGCTCGTGCACGTGTCGTGCACATGCGAGCCAGCGACGCAATCCCAGAAATTTGAAAATTTTTCAACTTTTCACCGCTGTCGCTCGGACAAGGACCAATCAGCGAAGGTTTCATTGACTGACCAATGAGCGGACAGGATGCTTCTCAGTACATCTCCAGGTAAACATGAAGGAAAAATTAATACTTGCCATGTCTGATGTCCCAGAGCTTTACAAGACTTCCCTTAACTCTAGCAAAACCTTGTGAGACTTCATATCTACCGCTTATTCAACTCTGAACTGCTTTAATAACCCAAAATTCCTCAGATCTGACGGCCAATCAAAACAACGAAGGACTCGCTATTCACCCTAGAACAGAGGCGTCGCTGGCTTTTGCCACTGCCCCTTTCCGCTGCCCCTTTCCGCTTCCGTGTGTCAGGTTATAAAAGCGATAGCGATGAGTTTCGCTGATCGCGGTCGTTTGTCGCCTCCAGTGTGTCGAGCCCATTAGTGTCGTGGTCTGAGGTGAGTGGCATCCTCTAACGGCTTGTGAGTGTTTAACTGCAGGTGAGCTATGCTGAGGAGCGGGCAGCTGCAGCTGATCTGACATCATCCGGCTGGTGTAAAGGAAGAAGTGAGGCATAAACAACTCGCTGGATGATTACTCACCTTGGGTACACAATCTCATCCTGAGTAGCAATAGCCACTTCGAGTCTTTGAATTATAGTCTGTTGTTCTTCCAAGCCTTGATAATCACTCCTGTCTCTTGCCTTGCTTGTAGGAAATCAGCCCCTCTTCATTCACTTGTCTTCACCATAACCTACCTGGAGCCCATCTCTGGACCACGCCTCACTTCCCCAACCCGGCCAACCAGCTCTCCACCACTCACCTGTCTTATTCCTGGATGCAAACTTCCAAGTTCTCCCGAGCAACCTACTCACAAGACCCTCACAAGCCTGCCACCACTCTCGGACCTGACCTCCCTAGCTCCCACCTCACAACGAATTGTAAGCATGGATTTTACTTGTCTCCAGCTGTCACTCACGGCCAGCCACTAACTTGTGTCTGTTTCTAGACCTTCCCCACGGACCAGCAGCTTGCTGTGACTATCACCTCCCTTTGGACGGTTCTCCTTCTGCTAAAGGTATTGGCCAGACTCTGCATAAAAATTGTAGAAATTCTGTTTAACTACACTTTACCATCTATAAAACCTGGGTTCAGTTTTTCATTTTGTTAAGGATTTTTTTCATAAATCATATAAAATCCAAATTTTCTCCTCTAAACTATGTTGTGCATACGTCACCCAAAGATGTCTTATGAGGCTTAGCTACTGGTGCTACTAGGTGATTATCTGTATTACGTTCAACTTCATGCCCTCAATGGTTATGGAAAATAGAGTTTACAGCTACAGCAAAAAGTCTGAGCCATATGTCAGTCCTACACACATTTCTAACGAACTACAGTTATAAATTTGTTTGTGAAGACAATCGTAGTGAGCTGGATGGACAACACTATAGCTTCAGTCAGATATGCAGATAGACTGAGCTGCATGACTTTGCACATTAGCTGCCTGAGGGCAGTTACTCGTTAAACGTCATCACCAGCTTGACACTCAGACCGGAAGCTACTTCCTGGTTTTTTTTGCTACGCTATTTAAAAACACTGGATTTTCTTTAAAAAATTTCAGTTGAGGTTTTAATACTTTTTTACACGTGATTCAAATGACATTTTCCTCTGGCCAACCTATTTAAATAAACATTTTTGTTATATTTTTACTCACCTTGTCTCAACTACGAATGTGCGATATGGCCTAAAATCTATATCGAGATAAATATTGACGCACGTGCGGTAACGATCACGATATATTCTTCTGTTTCTACATGTCTAAATGACTGTTTCTGAACAATCTCGCATACCAGATGAATTGCAGAACAAATGATTCTAAAAAGTATAGACTGCCATTTAAATAAATGCAAAATATCTCCAATAGTTTTTATGTGTATGTTCTTTTTCCAAACAATGCAACAAAATACAAGCTAAATGTGATCAAAACACAAAATCCAAAATGGTTTGAACTGAAGTAGGGCTGCACAATATATCGAAAATTTATCATCATCGCAATATCAGCATGCGCAATAGGCATATCGCAAAGAACAGTAAAATATCGCAATTAATGGTCATCTCAGATTTTTGCTACACAAAATGCATTTTGTCAATCAAATGGAAGCATGATGTTTTTGACAAATCAAATAGAGCCCTTCCATCATTTGGCCAATCGGTTGGGTTCTTATAGGTTGGATGTCTTGGTGCCTAGGTGGACGGCACTTCATTTGGATGGCTAGCAAACAGCTGAGTTAGCTTAGAGAGTGTCGCAATGACTGAAGGTAAGACGTGTGCGGAAAATGTTAGAGAAAACTCATAATTCAAACAGCATGACTATTATTTCTAAGTACTTGTGTTCAACAAACAGAAGTACTTTGCAAGACATGCCAAACACTTGTGGCAACCATGAGGGGAAACACAACAAATCTCCATTGTCACCTCCAACGCAACCATAAAGATCTATATACTGGGCTCTAGAAAGCTAGTGTTAGCAAACCCAACGTCTCTGATGTTAAGACAAGTAAGAGCACAACAGCCCAGCAGATGCCCATGGGTGGAACTCCTTATGAGAAACCATCAAAGCGGTACAAGGAAATAATGGAAGTAGTCGTTAAGTGCTACGGGAGTAAACAT
>SSNS01000721.1:61810-118979 GCA_006937985.1 Aphyosemion australe | reverse complement strand
ATTTCAATAGCATTTAGATTTGTCAGATAATCCTTGACCATGGCAGTAAGTCTTTAGATGAATGTTAAAAAATGTGAGGTTACAAATGATTTTATTTTAAACTGGGTCAACTTGGAATTTTTTACAGTGGTGTAAATGAAAACAGCTTTGACAGGTATGGGTCACTGATGTAATGTTGTTGGGTCCTAAATTTTCTTTTTGGTTTAATTTTAGCGCACTGCAAATTGATCATTTCTGATCAAAACATCCAAAGATCTTTTTCTAAGGCACCCAACTGAATTAGTTCTTCAGAGAACCCCTTGAAAAATGGTTATTTATGGAACCCTAAAAGGTTCTACTGATAAGGTTCCACAGAGACTCTAAAAATGTTCTTTAAAGAACTGTATTAGGTTCTCTGAAGCACCCTACTGAATTGGTTCTTCATAGAACCTCTTGATAAATGGTTCTTTGTGGAACCCTAAAAGGTTCTAATTTTAAGGTTCAACAGAGAACCTAATATGGTTCTTTAAAAAACCCATGTATAAATGGTTCTTCAAAGAACCAATAGGCAAAAGGTTACTTGCAGAACCGAAAAAGGTTCCCCTATGGCATCACTGTGAAGAACCCTCTTCGGTTCTAACTGGAACCTTTATTTTTGTGGGTGTATATGTGAATTATTTGGGATTCATTTAGCTATTTACATTATCTATGTGATTAAATGTGCTTACAACAGGAAGTAAAGCTGATACACAACATACCAGAACATTTATCAATCCTGACACCTTAGCTGTTAGACCTCTCATGCACTGATAACATGAAACAGGAAAAATACTTTTACAACTGGAGGCAAAAGTGGAGACATTTCTCTATTGCTGAGTCGGCACATTGTTGTTTACGACGTAGCGGAGCCGAGCCGAGCAGTCCCTCCTGCCTGACTCGAGCTCTACAAACACAGCAGTTTGTAAAGAGTAGGCTCTTCCTGAGCAGGGCCTCCATGCAGCTGTTATAAAGAGCGTTGGCTCTGCTGCTTAGCCTTTATCTGTCCAGAGGGAAGAGCAGGGCTCTCAGTGTGGTGCTGGACTCAGATAACCTTGAGTTCGCTGCCTGGCCTGGATTTGTCTTCTGCTTTACTTTATGTTTTTAACTTCCTTCTCTTGTTCTGTGGAGAATAAAGTAGACTTAATGTGGAGCACACGTACAGACACGAGCTTTGTCTCAGTTACAAGGTTCAAGCTGAGAAGGACACGGTTCAGCACCGCTTCATTACAGTAAATACTAATACATGCACGGTCATGGATGTTAACAATAATGACTCAGATCCAGCAAACTTTAAAGCTTGTTTTTATTTGTTTTGAGGAATAAATGAGCAAATGGTTACATGTTGTAGTTTAGTTTTCTAGGAGTGGCGGGCCACCTGTAGGAACCTTTCCCTGTAGTGTCTTCCTCAGTGTGTGACTTTAATTGAAACTCACTGGTAGGGAATCTTCCACTTTTTAGGTGGTTGGCTTTTTCCTGCAGGTGGTGTAACATCCTCACAGTAAATGATATCTCAGTGTGCCTCGGGCTTGTTGGACGTGGAAGGACACCCGACTTCACCGGTCTGAACAGAGTTCACTCTTCATGGCCATTACTGCTTCTGTTATGAGATTATTTTGATTGTTTGCCAGTAGAAATGACATGTTCAGTTTTTTGGTACACATGAGCTGATGGAAGGTGAAATATTTTTTCTGCTATTTTAGTCCAATAAATAGATTATATTTAGGTTATTTTATCACATATAAACCTGCAGTAAGGACGTTTTTGATCAAAATGTATCTATAAACAAGTAAAGGTTTCTGCTGCCTTTCAGGCCTTAGTTTTTAAGATACAATAAGTAAATTGCTTACAGTGAAATAATCACTAAACAGTCTAATGTCTCACTGATGTTGGAAGGAAGGTTACATTGAAAACAGATTTCCTTCTCAGCCCGTGGGGTTGGACAGTTTTCCTCCTTTCAAAAAGGCCAAAGAGGAACGTAGTCTTTGTTTACAATCTGTCCCACCTCCATACGTGCCAGTTCCAATCATATTTGAACCCGCGGAGTTGACAAGTTAGCGCCAGCATTTGTAATTCAACACCAGCTGGGAAAATGCAGCAGCATTGTGGACAGAATGTTAGCCAGTAAACAGGAGCGACCCAGAAGTTACTTCTTGTACCCCTAAGAAGCCACGGCATTGTTTTGTTTGACATTATTATTGGGTGATGAAGGCTAGAGGCTAACTTTGAGCTAACAGTGCTAATGGTAAATTAGAAAAATATAGTAGACTCTTAAAAAAAATCTCAAGCTACTTTTTCACTTATTAACAACTCAATATTACAGTGAAATGTATTTATCAACTTACTGTGTATGACTCGTCTTTTAGCGCTGATTCGTAATTGGCAACAGCTGCTCAGAGCGAACTCATTTGTTTTAACACATGGGCTGCAGTACCCACATTCGACCACAGGGTGTCATTCTGACTTCATGCACCTTTAATGATGTTGTGAATGGCTGTCCACTGCTACCACACCAAGTGTTAGTTCAATGTTTGCAAATTCTACCAAGTCATGAACCATTTTACATTCGTTAGTGCTGATCAGCTGTGGTGGCCATGTTGGATCCGGTTACAGATAAACATGTAATGATTATTTTTTGAGTTTTATTAAAACACATTCAGTGAACTAGGAGAAGTGTCTACACAGATGGACACAGGCAAAAACATCATGGCCTGCCATATGATGACTAAGAGCCGTTTGGGATAAATTACCCAAACGTTTTCATCTGGTGATCAAGGAAAGCATTTAAATGATGATTGTTTGGAGTGATGTCTCATCCAGATGGCTGCAGCATCTAATCACAAACTACTTATTTAATCAATATTCTCTATGGGATTTAATCATTTTTAGAGCAACTGGAGTCATTTCTGCTCTCCATATCAATGCAGAACCTTTAATAGCTGACATGTAGCTTTTTTTTTCTTCTTCCCAGCATCTATCATAACTTAACATGATTCAGAAAAGTGCTTTGCCTCACAGCCATCTTTAAGTGTCGGCTGATAGCAAGTCTGGAAAATAAAGCTGTTAGATTAAATGCTTTTTAAAGGATTTATGCTGCAGCACAGTGAATGAAAACAAATGCTCTAACATTAGAGTGGTCTTAGTGCCAGGCTGTTCCCCGTACGCGTGAACAGATCGGTCCTGACAGGAAGTTTTCAGCTACCACACTCAGTTACAGTGAATCATTTATTGGTGCTGAATCAACCACATGATTACATTTTTGCTAAAGGAATCATTTGAGTATTTTTGAAGTTATAAATACTAAACGGTTGTTAACTTCCTGAACAGCCTTTGTTTAGAGAAATAGAGGTCATGTCCTTCAGTGCTGAAGAGCCAGTGGCTTCTTTAAAACAGCCAGAGCCTGTTGCTGCCATCTTGAACCTTTACATTTTTGTGGTGGTTGATGCAGATGATGTTTTATAACTCTTGACATCCCATAGAACATTGCGGTGGATGTAAGCACCTGGAAACATGACTTTTCTTAGTTTGTGAGCTTAATGAACAGTCAGTCATAAAAGTAAAACATCCTGTTGAGGATTTAATTGATCTGACAGGAATAATGCACTAACCCTCTGTAATGTCACCACAGGAGTTCATGACTAACATGCTCACCTGTTTGATTGATTTTCAACCTTTTGTTGCTCCCACACAGCCTGTACTTCCAGTTCTTTATGTCTTAACTGTTTTCGTGGGAAAAGGTGGGTTTGTGACGGGTTAAGGCTCATTCATTTAGCTCTACTGAACATCAACAGCCCACTGAAGAGACAAAATCAACATATGGTTCCCGACCAAAATCACGTTGTCTAATGAAGATGTATTTTTCCACGATATCACGTCTGTGCTAGCCCATTTAAAGCCTTACCCCGGGTCCACACTGGGAGCATCAGTGGCACAGAAGGCAGCGGGACGGGTTTTCGAGACGCACCAATCCACACTGCGAGCTGCGCGGAATCTCTGCCGTCCTCCTCACTGAACTCGCGAAGTCACCAAATCCCTCAAGACTTCATCCACCATTTAAGAAAAAGAAAAAGACCACATTCAAGAAGAAAAACGCATCGTTGCACTTCTCAAAAGATACTGGTAGTAAACAAGCCATGAGGTCACACGTATAGCCGTTAGCTACATAGATAAAATATTGCATCTGTGCAATACATGTTTATTTTGAATATTACCAGATGTAATACCGTGTGTGATTTCCTGTCCAGCCCTATGTTAATTGCAGAAATTGACACATCCCAGAAGCAGCTCACAGCAAAATTAGAACCCAAACCTATTTTTACGCTACGCCGTGCCGCTGCCTGAAAAGTTACGCGCCGCGGCCGGTTTGGATCAACCTCATAGACAATAATGGATTCTATTTGAAGCAGCGGCGTGGAACGGCAGTGGATACGGATTTGGGGTTAGTATACTGGCTTTCATCCATCGCGCTGTTTTGTAGTGGAACAAAACACTTCCTGCCCCCCATTTGAGTTTTGTGCGACTTCAGGGTCACGTGAGTGAAACCCAGCAGTTCTGCTTTCAGCTGCCCCTCAGAAGCCTCCGTGGCCCTCTTTCTTACTGCTTCTTTTCAGATTAAATATTTAGAGGGGCTGCAGGTGCCAAATTGGACAGCAGGAAACTGGAGGATTTGACTCTGCTGTGGAGTGCAGCAGGAATGTTCACAAAAGAAACACCCAACACATTTTCACATTTAAGCTCTCAGACAACGGCTCTCGGTGCCCACAAACTCGTCGTTTGTTTTATCAGTGAGGTTTCCAGATGAGGATTAAGGATACATAAACAGTATGTAACTAACCTGCTGCATAATCAAAGGGTTTACTTCTGCACAGTGCTGCTGGGAACACTGGAAACTGGTCTGCCTGTTTTTTTGTGCTTTTACACATCAGGCCGATCGTCAGCAGAAGCACTGGTTCTTTGTTGATGCTACCTTTAGTTCTTATCTACGTTTATTTTTAGACAGTTTCTTTTGACCTTATTAAGCATTTGGCAAATATTCTGTCAAATAACACAAATAAGAGAAGGGTGCAAAGGTGCATTAGTGTTGGAAGAAAAAGATGCACTTTTCCTCATCTTTAATCCTCATTTGGACCAGTCACAGCTCAAGTTGTCCGTTTGTTTTTTTAGTATTTACCTTTTTTTCCTCTGGGATTTCTTCCCACTGGAGAAAATATTTACTTAAACTTTGTTGAATTGTCAAAAGCCAAGCTTTGTGTAACCTCACTAAACAAACGACCACACCTTCAGGCTTTATTTGCCCTTCATTATAAGATTTTAAACAAATATTGATCTCTTTATTTGCTGTCCTACAGTAACACGTTCTCATTTATTATTAAAACATTTTCTGTTTAGCTCGTGGGTTTGTGATCGGTATAATCCCGGATTGACCTGAAGTCCTGGCATGCCATGTTGGTAGTTAGTTTGAGAAGTTGTATTTGAAAAGGTCCAAAACAATCCTCACAGGACATCCAGAACTGGTTTTAAGTGGTTCCTTTGAGTTTTGTCATCCATCTTTTACCCAAACTTCACCTGCCACCATTTAAGTTTGGTTATTAGTTTAATTTTCTTTGTACGGCTGAAGGAACGTCATCAAAAGACTTTAAATCAGCTCTGACAGCTTTGACTTTGGCGTCAGGCCTGGAAACAGGCAATCAGGCTGGAGCTGAGCCAGGGCCGCAGCCACACCAGTCACCCTCTGAGGCTGAAAGCAGAACACAGCAGATGTTAAATTCTGCTGCAAAATCGCTCTGTAACCAGTTATCAGTCAGAGACACTGGTCTGAACTGGCCTGGGGAGTTGACTTGGCTGTGTTCATCTCTGCTTGGCTTGTTATGGAACTGTGTCACAGTAGAGCCACAGAGAACACTTTCTGCACTGTCCAGCATCCTGTCACTTTGACTAAACATACTTTTAAATATTTCACAGATTAAATACTTAGGAGCTGAGCTGACAATACCCTACCCCTTTGGTAGGTGATGTTGGGTAGAAGCAATGTCCGTTATCCCCGTTAGAAGCTGTAAATGACAGCAGACAAAGTGGAAATTGTAACATTTTTCCAAACTCAAAGGTAATCTTCGTCACCATAATAAAAACATGAATGGTAAACAACGGTAAACATTTTCTCCAAAACAGCTTGAGGACTGGACTTTTCCTCCCTTTCATTAAACTCTAATAATAAAGAGCTCCAGGTTACTGATATGAAAAATGTTTTCTATTCCTTTTGTAATACATATTTAAAACGTGAAATTATACCTAACATTGGGTCAAATTCTTTTATTAACACAATTCAACTAAAATAAAACAAAATTATGATGACATTAGAACAACTAAAACAAGAAAGCAAATGTGCCTGAAAGACGTTAACCAAAGGCATTTCTGAGTAATAAAAATGTCTTCTACTGTCAGCATTAACACAACATAAGAACAAGACAACACGGTCCAGGTATGACTACCTGGACGGTGCAATCCATCGAATTTGTTATGTTTTCATTACAAGAACCAGCCAGGGTAACTTTCTGGGGCCATTGCATCTATAAAGAGAGAAAGATATCATATATAATACCTCATGCTGTAATAAAAGGGTAGAAATACTCAAATGCATAGAACTCCAAGCTTTAGCAGACGCACAACCATCTTAAAAATGCTCATCCAAGGACTGTCCATTGTCTTCCTTTCTATGAGAAAAATGGAGCTTGAATAATGGAACAGTGTTTCTCAACCTCGCGTGAATTCACACCAGAGAGCTCCGAAGCTCGTCGTCTAATGAAACAGGCATGGAGGCCGAGGGAGGGATGTGGGTGTTAGAGAGAGGGGGAGAGAGAGAATGGAAAAAGAGAGGAAAAGAGAGGTGTGTGAAATTGTGATGGATGGAGAGGCGATGCTAAAGCAAGAGTTCGGTTGAAGTAGTTAGACGTATGTGGTGTGAATTAAGTCATTAGAAGAAGAGAGGGTGTTTGAGGTTTAGTGGGGTCTGCATATGGATGAGGCTCAAAATAAACCAACCATATCCTGGCCAATTTGTTTTGGATAAACAGTGTCTGGCATCCCAAAATCCTATCTGTTGGTGGTGTCACTTCAGTGTCATGTGACGCAGACGGGGTTGTGTGTAAGACTGCAGACACCTGAGATCCTGGAAACCAGCAGCAATAGACGGTGACAGGGAAACACTGCACAGCCCGATAAGGCTAGTGGCAGGTAAAGGCAAGCGCTGAGGAGATAAACAACGAGGGAAAAGATTCTTAGTGCAACAGAATGCTCAAGAAAAAGAATTAAAGACTGGAAATGTATGCACAGATGGGTGGAGGAGAATCTGTAAAGCAGGGATTGGATGGAGCGATCAAAGAAAGATTAACAAAAACACAGGCTGACAGTGATGAATGAGAACAAACAGATGGTTAGGTAGAGGAGGGAGGGGCCGATGGAGAGATGGTGTGAGTGATGGAGCAGAAAGGAGATGGAGAACCAAGTCTTTTCAGGTGTGATCACAAGGTTATTTCCAAAAATGCAAGCGTGCAGGATTTCTCAAGGTTAGGAAAACTTATCTAGAGTTAGTCAGAGAAAGTAAACTCACTCTGCAGGTTAGATTTCCCCTGTCCTGAAATGTCTTTCTGTATGGAGTAGCAAAGACATGCAGCTTTTATGTTTGGGGAGAAGCTGTTAGAGGTGAGTTGGGTACCAATGGACCACATTGTTACCCTTGAAGATTTACTGGGGAGTTGCAGGAGTTAGTTAGTCTGGTCCTTGTATGTTTAGTGGATCTGGAGAAGGCTTATGCCCAAGTCCTTGAGGAGTCTGAGGGTGCTGCAGGGTTTTAAAGACTATCTATTCCAGACCCAGTGCTACCACACCAAGAGCTCTTTTGCATTCTCGGCACAAAGTCAAGCTCTGTCTCAGTGTGGGCTGCTTCTCGTCTCTTATCCCGTCTGTGGTGTTCATGGCCTGGAAAGATGCAGCCGTGTAGAGGAGGGTGTCTGGTTTAAGAGCCTGCTTGTTGCAGATAATGTGCTTCTGTTTGCATGTGCTGTGGTAGTAGCAGAGATGAGCGTCTGAGACCATGGCAGAGAATCACAGCCTGTCAGGTTGGGAGTCTTTGCCTCTTGTGGAGGAGTTCAAGTGTCAGGGTGTCCTGTTTGATGGTAGGAAGGAACCTGAGATGGACAGGTGCATTTGAGCTTCACCTGAAGTATCGTTGGAGTTGTTCCGATCTGCTGTGTTAAAGAGGAAGCCGAGCCAAAATGGTCATGAGACCTGGAGTATGACTAAAAGAACAAGATCCTGGATGCAAGCACCTGTATGACAGCTGGACTCAGCCTTGGTCATGAGGTAAAAGGATCGGCATCGGTTAAAGTGGGTTGGGCATCTGATTTGGGAGCCTCCTGGTTGCTTTCCTCTGGAGATTTCTCTGGGATTGGAATGAGGCCCAGGGGTGAATCCAGGACTCACTAGAGATATTATATATCCTCTTTGGTCGGGGGAGGCCTTTAGGATTCCCCAGGAGGAGTGGGACAGAGCCTGGGTTACCCTTCTGAATCTGTTACAACTGCCCCTCTAACTCCTTTGGTATAAATGGATGGATGAATGGGTAGAAGACTGAACACAGCAATTGAAGGTTCGTTTGTTCTCAGAGGTCTTCCTACAGACAGCAAAATGTTGTCAGAGACAAAAAACTAGACATACTGGTTTAGTACATGTAATGTCCTCAAGTATTTATAGCAACATGTGCACAAGTCATGTACTTTCTACATAGTCTTACACACAACATTCCCATAGAGACCTTAGAGGTGGTGGGGTGGTGAAGAAGAAGAAACAAGGCTGCTGGACCTTAGTCGTGTATCCAGTGAGCTCTGCTACTCAAACCCTTCTCCTAAAGACAATATTTTCTGACTCGGTAACTTTGGTGTGTCTCTCTCTTGGTGTTGATGGTGTCACAATGCCACGAGTGCCTGGAGCGTTCCTGTAGGTGAAAGCGACAGACGGGAGGCAAATGGGGATTGTGTGGAGCACAAGAGGGGCTCTGCTCCACCAGCAGCCGAGCCAATCTGTCAAGATCCGGCAGACAGCCAGGGCATCTTGCTATTATCTCCGCCTGCCTGGCTGCAGTGTATTTTTAGAGAGATTTAAAGCTTTCTGCCTATGATGATGATAATGCTGCAGCGCCCGCACGAAGCCAGATGCTCTGGTTTTGAATGGAGTCGAAGATGAGAAGGGATGGTGGACAGGCTCAGGAACTCAAGCAGGGCAGGCAGTAGCTGAGAGGAAATGATGACGGATTTAAAGGGCAATGCTGCCACTTTTAACAAAATATACAAGTATGATATGTGTGCTGATCAGATTGTGGTCTGAGCTGCTGTTGGTGAGATAAAGTCCTGTCCTAGAACCTTTAGCGACTACTGCATCGTTCAACATACATTTGATGGAGTCTAATTTCAGTTTTATTAGCATGTATGAAATTCTAATAATGTTTTACTCCAAATAATGAGTGAATTTACGAGTTTATATCTTTAAATAGCCAGTTATAGTGGATGAGTGGTGTCTGAGTGGACAAATGGAACTAATGTGTTTTAATATTTGTCTCATCCAGGTAATTCTCAGCTAGGAGCCACCATTGTGGATGCTGTCGATACGCTGTACATCATGGGTCTGCACGACGAGTTCAAAGATGGCCAGGAGTGGATCGAGCAGAATCTGGACTTCAGTGTGGTGAGTAACAACCGCACGTCTCATGCTTTGTTTGTGGAGGATGGACTGGGAATAACTCACGACATTATCGGTGTGGAACTGGACACCATGTGGTTTTATAAAGACGTTTCAACCAATCAGGAGAGAGCTGGTCCTTAAAGGGACCAGAGCTGGTTTCATCCCCATGAACATGTTCTTTTTACTGGGATTTATGCCTGAAAGCTCTGTGATTGGCCCGTCTGTTGTCATGGGCAACAGTTTCTAAAGCTTAGATTACCCCAATCACAATAAGAATTAACATTTCACTAATATTGGTGAAAATTATGGCTTAATACAAACGTAAACTATCATTGCAATTATAAATCATAGCAAAGACATAAAGACCCTCTTTAGTTTTATCTTTTTGGAGCATTTCCTTTATTTTTATCATTTTATTGTTTTTGGTTCATTTTCTTGTTTTTATCTTCCATCTCACATTTGCTCCCTTGTTTCTCTTCAGCTCTGTTACTCTCCTCTTTCATTTCAGTCCACCCCTCACTGTCCCAACTGTCCATCTCTGTTCTGTTGTTTCGACTTTATTTTACCTTTTGATTGATCTCTTCCCTCTTCATTTTAGTCATTCTAGTTCCTATTCCAGCCTTCAGTATCACCTTGTTCAAGTTTAAATATTTAATTTTCCCATCCATCATCTGTTTGTCCTTTACTTTCAGCGGGCCCTCTCTGTTGATGCTTCCATCATCATCCGTATCTCTAAATGTCCTGTTTTCTGTGTTCGTTTCCTGTTATTTGACTGTCTGCTGTCATTTAGACCCAGCTAGACGACCCTCCACCCCACATATCCCCTACTCACCTTGTTATGCTCTTTCTGAATATCCATGCTCTTTTTCTCTCCCTCCACTTTTCCATTCTTTACTTTCCTCTGGCACCAATGTCTGACGTTCAGGCTTGTTAATTTCCCTTCTGAGGAAATCTCAGGAGCAGGTAGACTGAGGGGACCTAACACTCTGACTCTGGGAAGGCTAATTAACCTCAGGATCGCTGTAGACCAGCTGTGGAAAGAGGAACGGAGGGAAAACTTGTTTGGTTGTGTTAAATGAAAAACCTGTAAATCAGATCGCCAGAGCTTTGCTGGGACAGAAGTGAGTCTGCTGAAATGGAAGAAAAGCTGAAAGTGAAATAAAAAGTTCAGCAGAAGAAGGATCTATGGATGTGAGGACTGGAGAATGGATTAATCAGCACATGTGGCACAGTAACAAAATGATTTCACTCAGTCATGTTGCAGAAATCATGAAGTGAAAATCCAAAATAATTATAAACAAAATGTGTTTAATGTGCAGAAGGAGGACCGTCCTGTAAGACGTGATGCAACCATAGAAATGAACAGAGGAGCCTCTGCTGACTTTCAAAACCCTGCTGGGTGGAGCCGGGGCAATAAAATCCCCTTTAGCAGTAAACAATGAGATTTGTTCCTTGTGAAAAAGATGGAGAATTATAAAATGTAAAACAAACGCAATAACAGTGAGGAAAAACCTGCATATTAGCTCACGCAGTGTAATAAAAACGGGCGGGAGAGGAGAGCCTCTTTGATTCCACAGGAGGGAGCGGAGAGGGAGATTACAGGATGGAGAGGGAGGAGACGAGAGGAGGATGAGACCTGAAGCTCCTGTTAACAAGCCTGGGAAGGAGGGAGGTGTGTCACTGGGCTTTCATTAATTGCTGTGTTTGTACCTGAAGGATTCAGGCGCTGCTTCCAGCTGCATTCATATTTATGAGACGGTAGGCTACTTTAGGCCTTTTGCTCCGGCCCTCTCTGAACCGGGTCCTCCTGCTGCTGCTGGGAGCGTTCGCTCTAAAACCTGCTTAGTTCTTCTGAATATCAGAGATTTGTTTAGCCGTATCCAGCTTCCAGTCAGAGCTGCGAGTCCTGAGTAATGCTTCTGGTTGGATTTCCATTTAGGAGATTAAAGACATCAGTCTTAGTCAGGTTTAATTACTCGTCTGTGTTTTCATGAGGAGCTTCTGCTCGTTTTGTTCCGTACCTGGGAGCGAACACGTGGGCTGTATCTGTATCTCTGATCTATTTGACAGAAGCTCTGTACGGGCTAATGACCCGGGTCCGTATTGAGCCTAAGGTGAAGAAGGTCTTGATCAGGACGTGTCCAGCTCTGATTTAATGTCCTGATCCACACCGGAGGATGAGCACACGAGGTCTAGGCTTGGTCTTCAGGCACAGAGGGGTGTGTGTTGGGGCGGTTTGGACCACTATGGTCTGGATCATGAACAGAACCTCCATACTGATGCTCTGATGGTTTGATCTACAGATGTTACCATGAAACACAAATAAAATGACCAAGGATCCATTTAAAGTGGTGATGTTTGTCTCCTAGAGACCAAACACAATAAATAGATTTCCATCTGGATCCGAGTTGTTTCAGACTATCGGTCTGTGTTCGGAGGTCATGTATAAGTAAACAGCCCGTACCTGCTAGTGTGGACCATTTGCTCTGAAACTACTCTTCTAACAGTTCTCTTTTATCCCACACCGTCCCTTCAGCAGCTGTCAGCTCAGCCTCCACCTGCCTCCAGCTCCAGACTAATGACTGATTTAATAGCTGCCATGTCAGGTTGAGGCAAGCAGTAAGTCACTGCTGGACTCTCCAGTGTCCTGGTTGGACCCGGTGCTGCAGCTTGCTCTGAGATGATGGATGTGTCGGCAGGAGGTCTGCATCCACTGCCGGGCTCCAAGTTAATAGTCCTTGTTAGCCATGGTATTAATCACTCCTGTAGAGGTGGATCCTGATTAAACGATGCAGCGAGAATCGAGAAGAATGAACTCCGTCAGGCCTGTTTCTGTTCAGTTTGATGAGCTGGTTCCTGTGATGCAGAGGAAGGAGTGTCTCATTCATGCATGCTGTTGTGAAAACATCAGTGATGAGATGCTGCGTGATGCTTTCAGGAGGTAAGGAGTTGTTTTTAGTCATTGAAGAGGGACAGAATATAGCTTCACGAGTTACATTTGGTTATTTTCTCCTCATTGCTGAGCGTTGACGCTCTGATTCAGTGAAAGCTGTAATTTTTGACTTGATTAGATGTCTCCTCTGCTCGTCCTTCCATTTGGAGCTTTTTACTGAAGCTGACAGACGTTTGACGGGGACTTGGTTTGCTCACCTGCCATAATAAGCTACTGCAGAACTTGTTTTGACTGAGATGCAGTTTGTCACTTTAAACTCAGATTTGATTTTCTTATCCGTTATTCTTGCTGAACAGGTCATTATGCAGCCTGATTGTTGAAGGGCTGTTACAGAGGAACACAGGTGAAACGGGAAACATGAGAACATTTTGCAAAAGTTTATTTATGTCAGTAATTCATTTTAGACCGAGAGACCATCTAAAGGCTTACAAACCTTCTGCAGGTGTTCTGGATTCATTAGAAATCTAGACAAACTGTAGGAAAGTATATATTCTCTGCAGGTCGGTCTAGTCATGCTCCACTGTAGCCTCAGCAGGTCTGATATTGGTCCGAAAAAATTTTGTGTCTAGCCAATCAAAGCGCTCTATGTTTGTAGAGAGATGTTGGGGGACTTAACGCCAGAGCTGCGACGGAGAAAATCTACAAAGATGGCATCTGCTCAGAACGGCACTTGTTTGAAATGGCAATTTTGCGGCATTCGTGCCGCCACGCTTGGTAGTAATATTGCGGGAATATTGCGGCTTAGCCGGTCTTATAAACGCACATTAAGCCTTGGCGCAAAAGAGGGAGGTGTCATGACCACGTGATGAATTAATGCCGAGCTCCGGCCGGGAACTATGTTGAAAATGAAAGTAAACATGACTATAAGTTTTGTTTTTGTAAACAGAATCAGCTGAAATGATAAACTGGAGCGATGCGGAGCTCCAGGAGCTTCTCTCCGTTAGATCTGCAGCTCAGATTATCTGACAGCTCACAGGGACTGTGGAGCACACACACCTGTAGCTGACTGGGGAATAAAAACTTAAGGAGCACGGCTTCGATCGCAATAAAAAGCAAGTTATGTCCAAAATACACGGAAGTCTGCGACAGCGTAGAGACCGCCCCCATACCTCCTTTTTGCCGCCATCGCGTAATCTTTTATAAAACTGACATGATTGCGCAACATTACCGCCATGGTCTGAGCTCTTATAAACGACCTTAGGCTCCCTGATGCCGCCTCAACGTTGCGGCAAATTGGTGGCATTGTTTTATAAAAGAGGCTTTTGAGACATAAGCAGATAGAGGTACTTAAAGCAGAAATCTGGAGTTTCATTCTGACTGCACCATCTAGAGGCTGAGAAATGTATTGCACATCAAGTCCCTCTCCTTACTTCCGTGATAACGGCTGAAAGGAACGCCTCATTCGTCAACACTCACCTGTAGCCCACCAACAGAGCAAAAACACATCGTTTTACAATTTTTATTCTCATGTTACGCTGTTTATTACTATATACATACACACACATTTATATTTTAATGACTATGTCACCAACTCTACATCTGTCTAGGTACATCCTCTAACACTCACACATGCTCTGTGATTGACATCTGTACGTAAGTGGGTGTCTAAAGTTATTGGCTAATGCTGAACGCCACTCAATTCAAATCGCATGGCGCTCTACAGGACGGGGTCAGGATTAGCAAACATGTAGTTATACTACATTATATCCCTAAGATTATCACGTTTATGGATTTCTGAAAAATCATACATAATTTCTTAAAAGGAGAATACTTCAGATTTCTGCTTTAAGTCTTTTACTTGGAAAAAAAGATGTATTTGCTTCTTCTTCTTTGATGTGGACTGCCTCGTTGACTGATTTTCATAGCGATAAATACGCCCCATTGGTCGTTGCTATGATTGGTCCTAGCGTTGTCCAATTTTGTGCGGAGACGGTTTAGAGGCCAACTGTAGAGTCGGCACCACGACCGAGCTCTGCCTATGGGTCATGGCCAGACTGTATATTCACATGTATAGGGTGGCTTGCCTGGCTAGAAGAATATAGCAGATAATTTAATAGCAGAAAATAACTTTTCATGTGCAGCTGTGACAATGAACGTTATTTTATTTACACAAATTTTAATATGTTCTTTCTTTTTGTAGTTTTGTTTAACGTTGAGGTTTGAAACTATAGTTTGTGTTTGCGGTCATTGATCCACAGTCTCACACACCCCATTTCAAAGTAAGTGAAGTCATTTCAGTTGAAGGTTTCTCTGTATTTGTAGCTTTGCTCATATTCTCTCCTGCTGAATAGACACTAGAAAAATGCTACCTGCTTCTAGAGAATCAAAGGCAAGAGGTCTTTGTTTCAGCAGAGATTCAGATCTTTTTTGTTCCAGCCTAAACCAACCCTGCTTCAAAGAACTCACAGATGATCAGATGGATATGTGGTGTTCAAAGGAAAGACAGATATCCAGACACAAACCACACTGCTCTGTGAATAAACACGATACAATAGTTCTCTGTTAATAAGAAATATATTCTGTTGGGACCAGAGATCTGTAAGTTTATTTTCAAGGTTTCTCAGCTGCAATGTTGGACTTGATGAGAGAACTTGGCATAAATGCAAAAGCAGTGAGTAAATAAAAGATGAAGGTGTCAGGACACTCAGAACCCTCACCGGCTAACGGGAGATGTCTCTGGTCGGTGTTTAAACTGCAGTCATGAACGTTTTGTATAACCAGAAATAAAAAACACTGACCCAAAGACCTGACTGCAGTTTGTCGTTGTAACCGACCCGAGTGCAAATGCTCACGTTTGATGGCGTCTGGCATGTTAGAGAGGCGCTTTGTTCGCGGATGAATCCTGTTTTTCACTGTTCAGGGCAGATGGCAGACGTGTGTGGCGTCATGTGGGTGAGCGGTTTGCTGACATCAACATTGTGGATTGAGTGACCCATGGTGGCGTTGGGGTTATGTTGGGGACAACGAACACAGGTACATTGATACTGTGATGAGATCCTGCAGCCCATTGTTTTGCCATTCATACACAACCTTCACCTCATGTTGCAGCAGGATAATGCACAGCCCCATATATCAAGGATCTGAACACAACTCCTGGAATATGCTGGTGAAGGTTCTCAGTCATCCAGGTCACGGTAATCCAAAGGAGTTCAAATGAAGGCAACTGGACTTCTTTGGTTTCTTGAAGACGTTTCATTTGTCATCCGAGAAGCGCTGTCAATTCTGACTGGAACATGGGAGGGTCAAGCTTAAAAACTGTAGCTGTTGTTTCTTAACGAGCTGAAACTACCAATGAATACCCCTCCTCCCTAACCCATGAGGAGTTGTTGGAGTCGTTAGGCATATGTAGTTTCAGCTCGTTAAGAAACAGTTGGCAGCTACAGTTTATAAGCTTATATTGAAGAGACCAACATTCCACAGGTCGCAATCAACAACCAGATCAACTCTATGCGACGAAGATGTGCTAACAGTGGCCAGATACTGACCGGTTTTCTGACCCCAGAGTGGCCCTTTATTGTGGCCAGTAAGGCACACCGGTGCAAAGGTCATGCTGTCTAATCAGCACATTGATATGCCACACGTGTGAGGTGGGATGGATTATCTCGACAAAGGAGAAATGCTCACTAACACAGATTTGTGAACAATATTAGAGAGTAATGGGTCTTTGGTGTATAAAGAAAATATTTCAGAACAGCTCATGAAAAATGGGAGCAAAAACAAAAGTGTTATATTGTTGTTTTGTGTATATTTCAAAGCCATAGCGGTGCATGACTCGACTCTCTGAGGCAGTTTTCTCTAGCTGAAATAAAACCAAGTGCTTTGTGTTTTAGGTGATGAAAAACCAACAGTACCCCATAGCTCATTAAGAACAACTCAAACACATTTTAAGACCAAGCATTGAAACCCAACCGGTTATTTTATTCATCCAATTTGACATCATGTTTTTGTAAATTTGTTGAAAATTCTCTTGTTTTCCCAGAATGCTGAAGTGTCCGTGTTCGAGGTCAACATTCGGTTCATTGGAGGCCTGCTGGCTGCATACTACCTCTCTGGACAGGAAGTAAGTGTTTGGATCTCACTGACACCACAGGAATAAAGAACCAGGCTGTGAGAAGATAGTCATGCTTGTTTTCTGTCAATTACAATAGAGGTGTAGAACGGAGGGTTAAAATAATGTCATTGTCTCTACATAAATCTTTTTTTTTGTTTGTTTTTTCTCTTCTACATTTTCTTATTCTACTTTTCTCCTCTTTTGGAGACAAACAGGTAGATGTTGCTGCTGCTTCTATGTCCAGCTCTGTGGGTTTGTGATAATTAAACAAGAGTCTTGATTGTTCTTTTGACTTTTCTGGTGTCTTTCTGTGGCCGTTTGGTGTCTACACCTGAAGGCTTGTCCTGAGTGTTCTCTCTAGGTTTTTTATTTGGTCTTTATAAGATGACCTTCATCCACACTTTCTGTAGCAGCTCCTTCCTGTTCAGGATGAGGAGAGAGGCGAGGGACACCCTGGACAGGTCACATGTCCATCACAGGGACACACATAGAGAAACAGATGACCTAAAGAAACCAATCTGACCTCCTCCCACTAATGACTCATTTGAACTGCCCTGCAGTCTCTGACAAACCCCCGTGAAAATGCTAATTCTGTGGGTTGAGTTACGTAAACCCATAAACAGGTTTGCTAATTCACTCGGTGTGGCGGTACAGACATTCACCGCTTTTCTCGCTCTCTGCTTCTCATTCCCTCACACACCTCCACCTCCTTCAAACTTACTCATTCATCAGAGCCCACTCGAGTAATAACAGAAGCTGTGGGCGGCGGGAAAAGAGGGATATGGAGGGTTGAAGGGCTTGGAGGGGAGAGATTGATAGATGGAGCATGGGGGGGTGATGGTGATGGGAGGGTGAGGAGGAGTGGAGGGTGTTTGGAGGTGATTGTTACAGAAAAAATGGAAAAAATGAGAATGACTAATGTCTGGGGAGAGAGAAATCCAAGTGAGACTTGTTCTTTTACTCTCACTGGACATGTCCTTGAGCAAGGCACTTAACCCTCCCGATTGCTCCAGTCAACCAGCAGCAGGAAACACTTCTTACTTGCTTTTTCTCAGGGGGACGTTGTATTCACAAGAATCGCCACTCATTGGTTACAGGATAAGTGTTAAGAAGTTTGTGTGTGTGTGTGTGGGGGGGGGGGATTCAAATCTGTTTCTGGTCAGACTCGGGCAGTGAACAGTAGTCAGACCGTTGCTGATGCAGGAAAGTAAAAAGATAAATAAATAGGAAACATTGATGTAGCTGGGAAAAGTGCAGACAAATGAAATGAAAACTTTATTTTTCTATCTATATTCCCCATGAGCTGACACTATTTAAGTTCAGCCACTGCAGAGATCCCAGAGCTCAGTCTCTGTGTCCACAAGTGCTTCTAACGGGATTCTCGGGCCTTTAGTTCTGCTGCTCAAAGCCTCGAAGGAACAGCAGCTTCCTCACACAATCACGATTTTCATGCAAATCTAAACGTTCACCATTCACAGCAAGCCTAATATCACGTCTCTTTCAGCTGAATAGAAGTCATTCACACAGATTAAATAACTTTGCACCATTCACTTTCCCACTTTTAAGAGTTTGAACGGCACCCAGAAGCTCCCATGAAAGAAAAAACCCTTTCTACATCAAACAGTCGCTTTGTTATAGTTGGAATTTGTTTTGGAGGCCGTTTGTCAGAAATTCTCTTTGTTCTCCAGTGGTAGACTTTTCTAAGTGCTGATCTGAAATGTGATGAAAAACTAGTACGTTAACAAGCTTTTTGATAAAGACATCCTGTTACAAATACGTGTTGGTAGATATTTGATGGCGTGTGAGAAGGTTCATTTAGTTCCTCTGGACTTTCTGACATCATTTCAGGGATCCTCGTGTTAACTCAGGTGAAGAGGCTGACTTGACTTAGAACATCAGACTGCATGTTTTAAAAGAAGGGTGGCTTTTTAAATCAAAGTTCATCCTCTGGTAACCATGGTTACCAACAAGGAAAGGCATACAGTAGTCATTGATTTGCATCAGAAGGGCTTCACAGGTAACAAAGTAGCTGCTAGCAAGATTGTACCTAAATGAGCCCTTTATTGGATTGTCATAAACTTCAAGGAGAAAAGTTTAATTGTTATGAAGAAAACATCAGGGGCCCCAAGAAGGTCCAGCAGCATCAGGACTGTCTCCTAAAGCAGATCCAGCTGTGGGATCTGGATCCACCAGGAATGTTCAGGAATGGCAGCAGGCATCTGCACCTCAGCGAGAAGACTTTTGGAGGATGGCCTAGTGTTAAGATGGGCAGCAAAGAAGCCTCTTCTTGCCGAAACAGGAGACAGACCGATGTTCTGCTAAAGGCCCAGGGATCTGACTGCTGAGGGCTGGAAGAACATCATTTTCTCTGAATCACCTTTCTGATTGTCTGGAGAATAAAAGGTTAGTTCTCCCATCAGTCCTATGTGCTGGCAACAGTAAGGCATCCTGAGACCATTTGTAAATCAGAATCCAACCGTCCAACAACAGGTTGGTGATGTCTTTTCCAGCATGATGGAGCACCGGGCCAGAAGGTTGAAGTCAGAACTAAGTGGATCCGGACAAAACATCAGTATATTGGGTCCAGGTCCAGGAAACTCCCCAGACCTTAATCCCAATGAGAACTTGTGGTCAATCCTCAAGAGGCAGGAGGACCAACAAAAACCCACAACCTGACAAACGTCAGACATTGATCATGAAGAATGAGCTCCATCAGTCAGGATCTGGACCAGCATGTCAGGGTGAACAACAGAGGTCTAAAGAATAAAGGACTAATACTTGAAAGATGGACTTTTTGCATAAACTTAACAAAATTAACAATGAAAACCTCTGAGATGCATGTAATTCTACTCCAGTAACCGTAGAAACATCTGACAGGAAGATGTTCCGTGAACAAACCCCATCCATCCTGCTGGTGTTGGTTTGCTTCTTAGTTAAACCACCATGGATGATTCTCCACACGGCTCTTAAATCTGTGTTGACTGACCTTGTTATCCTCCTCCTCCTGCTGCTGGACCCGGTTCTCTCAGTGGTACTAACCTGCAGAGCTTTGCTCTTAGCATACTTGGCAGCAAACTGTCCCTGGAGACTTCCTACCTGCTCACCCAGGAGACCCGCTCCACTGCCTGTTCAGGCATCACAGAAGGGAAATAAAAAGCCTGATGTTCTGCTTCAAGTCAGTCTTTAGTAGAAACAATTTTACAACACAGATTTTAGCAGGAATGCCCTTCCAAAGATCCAGACTTTCCTATAATCTTTAAAAAATATTGTTGGTCAGTGTTTGTTCTTTAATATCAGACTGATGTCACAGTGGACCTCACAGGAACATCATGGACCCAAACGTCTAATAAAACTAGAGCTGAACGTTTGTTTTGCTCGTTAGAAAAGGCTGAGCGGATTTCTGAGAGGATTCTTGGCTCATTTAGAGTTTTGAAGTCACTCCAGAAGTCACCCACACAAGCTCCTCTTTCCTTAGTCAGCCACCATCTGCAAACCTCACCTTTGGCCTCTGTACTCATTTTCATGTTTGGCTGCTCATCGCTAAGTGTCTCAAGATTTTCTGGGCTTCTTGTCATGTTGGATGCATTTTCAAACCGGCAGACAGCTCTAGCAAAAAGCAGAACTGGTGAACCTTAGCTCATGTAGATGAGACACTCAGAAGCGCGACAAGGACAGAATAGAGACAGGGTGATGAAAGAATAAATGAATATAAAGATATAAACACAGACGCAACAACAAAAGTAGAGGAGGAGGTGTGAAGATCAGCATTCAGGAGGAGGTCCAAACAGAGCAGCAGTGATGGATTGTGTTTACTTTTCTGTCGCCAGCTTTTTTTTTTTTTGGTCTCTGCTCCCGTTTCTACTGTTTTTTCTGACCAAAATTTCTCAGTATTCATGCTCCTTTTTTTCCTTCTCACTACCACTCAATTCTGTTTTATGCATGTTGTGGTCCCTCTCTTTTGCTACCTGATAACTAAGGGTGTAACTGTGTCTGTTTTTTTACTAACCTGTTATGGTACATAAATAAAGTCTGGTGCATACAATAATACTAAGAGCCAGTTAGTCACTGATGATGATCACCACTGTCATCCACAAACACACATTGTTTTTCTCTTTTGGCTAATTGCTACAACAGAAGACGAGCAGAGGAAGACAGCCAAAGTGCTCCATGTCAAAGCTAGAATAGATGCACAGGAGCACAATGACCTGGCTGTCTGTTTCACATCAGCAGCTATCAGCCCCTCACCTCCCTCAGAATCGAGGTTTGATTGTGTAACGGTTCATTTATGTTGTCTTGTCACACTGGGGAAAGGGTTCCACGTATGCTAAAGTTAAAGATGGTGGATCTGTTAGTCATTAATATATGTAGTTAACACATACAATTATGAATTTTGTGTTTTTAATTTCCCAAAGAGAAAAAAGTTTGCCTCCAAACCACTGATGAACCTTCTCATACCAGGACAGAGAAGATTGATGGTTAGAGACAGAAGTAAAAGAAGCTTCACATCTTCAGAGATGTGATCAGAGCATCTCACGTGTAGACCAGAACATTGATGAACCTCCAGGATTGTTTTAATCATTTCTACCTTGCATTCACACAGAAACGAGGAGCCCTGAATTGGTATTTTTTTATTGTGTCCAGTAATAAAATCTTTAAACACCAGTTTGTGGTAAAACAGCCCAAATGTAACCTTTATAAAACCTCTCAGAGTCCGCCCACCCCCAACCTACAGCATGACAGATCACAAGCTTGCTCTGATGGTGCAGATATTTACTTGACTGACTGCCATGGAAGAGTAGGACCAATCAAACTACATCAAGTAGAATTTTGTTTTTAGGTCCTTGTCCTAATCTTTATTTTTGTCATTGATTTTTTTTATTAGGACGCTGCAATAAAACCACAAAATGTCAAGCATTCAACAACAATCTTCCTGTTTATAACCTATTATTAATTCAAACCCCTTCCCATACCCCCCCCCCCCCCCCCCCCCCCCCCCCCCGTGTCCATAAGTCAGTCCATCCAACTCTGTAGTCGGCATCTCTTAAAGAGGACCTATAATGTAAACCAACATTTTCCTTGTTGTTGAATAAAGACAGCTTGGGTGGTCAAAAGCAGCATGCCAAAAAGTCAAAGCCGTGTGTGACCTACTTTTTATGTAAATTAGAAAGTTGGAAAAAGACGAGAGAAAAACATCTGTTCTGAGAAAACCTTCCTTAACACGTCATAAGGGGGAGCCCTTCCTCCTCAAACCTGCATGTCTCCAGTGTTTGAGGCCTTCTGGGGAAACCAACCAATCAGAAAACAGCTCATTATCATATTCATGTCCTGGCCGAGTGGGAGGGGCAAACAGCTCTTTTCACAGCAAGGCTGGTTTAGGGGTTTTAGAATGGCCTGTATCAGGACTCCTGAGACACATGAAAGCCAAAAGAACATTTCTTATGCTTTTTAGAGGCTCAAAGCTGTTTTAGATTGTTGATTAACTGCTTTCTAGCTCCTCTTTAAGGTTACCTATCAATGCCATCCAAAATGCTGAGCCCTTTCAACATTATGCCAGATTTTCTCTGAATCAGGTTTCAGGCCCTGGGTGGACAAATAATCCTCCCAGACTGTTATTCCTGAAGAGGGTGTGGCATTTTGGGTCAACAGGTTGTTATAAATATACGAAAATATATTTTTGGGCACATCTTGTAACTAGCTGAATACTCAGTCCTGATCCCTAGGTGACCCCATACGCCTTACTTGTTATATTATCGTATTTAGTTTGTGCCTTCAAAAAAACAAGACATTTTTAAGTGCATATATGCATTATTTACCACCCTAACGTTCATACGCAGCAGCCAAACGTCATGTAGACACACCAAGCTTTTTCCTGTACTGGTATATTTTTGTGGCAGCGTTACTGCACCACATACAGGTCTGGTATAGTTGATGCTAGAGATGAGACCAAGCTGACCCAGCTTTATCTTTTCTATTATTGTGATTCATGAATAGATATCAGGCTGAGGCACCGACCCAGCTGATGATCCATGGCAGATTTCTATAGACTGTTTATAAAATATCAGGGATTTAAGGTTTCTCAAACATCTGAACTATTCAGTTTGCTGGTTTGGCTTCTAGAGGTGTCCCTGCAGTTCAGTTAAACATAAAAAAACACACACCAGTAAACTGTCTGGGATTCAGGACTTCAAATTAATGAGGATTCAAGTTGAGCTGCAGTATATTATTCACTGTGCAGTTAACTAGAGACAGTCTAAGTTGTCTAACCCACCAGAGTTCTGACTGCTGATGGAGGCACCCTAACCCTAAAGGTTTCTGAAACTCCCTGCTTTATTACTGTTGGAGTTGAACTGCATTGTTTGGCCAGCTGGTTGCTTCATGAGAGAGTTACTTTCACCACATCATAACGTAAACACTTAAAGCTAATTTTCTTAACTCAATGAGCTTGTAACTGATAACTCCTCGTTCAGATCAGATCTCCTTTCCTGTCACAGAGACGCAGATGAAATAAACATAAAGTGACATAAAACAGCTTGTTGCTTATTAAAATACTCTAATACACTCATAACTGTAACCCTCACTTTTCCAAAATAAAAAAAAACTTTCTATTCCAACGGCTACAACAGACAGACTTTCCTGGATTCAGGAATCTTACGGACAGAGGGAACAGGAATACAGGCTGGACAGATGTTGAAGCAGGAACTGGAGGAGAAGTGACAGTACAGCAGAGATGATTTGGATGAGGAACACCAGATTGCATCAACAAGGTCAAGGGAGCGAACGATGCCGTGTAATGTGAAATAACAAGAAGAGAGCATCTGGGAGGAAAAGCTGAGCGTCTGCAGGCATAAAGACTGCAGCAAAGCCACCTTGTGGACGAACAGATGGAGGGATCAGGCTAAAGAGATGGAGAATGACAGCAGAAGAACATCAGATGAGACTCGTGGTTCTGCAGAGACACGAGGACGGAGATAATGATGGTGAGGCCAAAAGAAATACAGAGGAAGTATGATGAAGGAAGAGTGCAACAGAAGGAAATACTTCAGGGAATGAAAGGCAAAGAAGGATGGATCTGAAAAGTTAGAATGAAGTGAAATCAAAAGAATAGAACGGTGCCTTATCACAGAAAAAGCACCATTCTCATGCTTCTCCATCCTCTCAAACTGTCCTTCATCTCCTCTCTCTGCCCGCTCCACGGTGGACAGCAGACGGTTTTGCTCGGAGCCAGTACCGGACTGCGGCCCCTTTGATCTCACTGGGGAGTGTTGGTCTCCTTCTGATATTTTGTCTCACAACGAACGCATCAAACAAACTGGAGGCATCGTTCTCCCCCAGCCTGAACGCTGCCCCTCAGCTGCAGCGGGGGTTCAGAGGGGTTGGTGTGTGGTGCTTCTGCATGTGCCTAAAGGCCGCCCAGTCCTGGCTGTGTCTGAGCAGGTCAGTGGGCTGAGATTTATCCCACACAAAGCAGACAGTGGTAGGAGAAATGTAAATGTCAACAGCAGCATTTATTCCCCTCTGATTTGTGAGCAAAGTCAAAATATAAACAAATGAGAGCTCATGAATAACAGCCTCCTCATTCATTAGTGGTGATGATGGAGGGCTGAAGCCGCCGTGTCCTCCCAGTTTCTCCTCAGCAGCTGCTGATTCTGAGAACACACATCTAGGTAATAATAGAGGGAATAGAGTTGTCTCTTACTGCAGGGATGTTTGTCTTCATGTGTTTCATGTTGATACTTAAACATTCTCCTATAAATACTTTCTTTATCTCTAACCCTGTTGTGATGAGGTAATCAAAACTCTGAGGGTTTTCTGCAAACGTAACTCCGTCTACTGAAACCTTCACCTGTTAGCTTCTGCAAAATACATAGACATGAATCCCACCTGAGTTATTACATGTTGTTTAATGTCAGTCACACAGAAAACAATCCTTAACATTGTGTCACTAATTACCAATAAAACGCGCGCACACACACACGCACACTGTAAAGTGACAAGTAAAGCCAAAAAGCCAAGCTGGTGTAACAAACAGCGAGGATATCGTAGTTTCATCTCAGCTTGGTGCGTTCCTCTTCTCATGCAAACAAACAACTTGCCTCCACTCTCACAAGCCAGAGGAAACAGACGGCTGAAGCACACGTCTGATTAAGTCATAGAAACAGAAAAGAAACTGCTGCAAAGACAAATGGAGACAAATGGTGTAGGGGTGACGTAACGAGTTAAGGATGTAGGGAAATAGACCAGTGGCGCTAGAGCTACCGCCCAAGGCTGGTGGTGTGTGCGGCGAGATCAGCGCCTTTCAGATACAGAGTTCGGACACTCCCATAGGCTTCAAGTAACGTCGGCCATGGAGCTCCCAATAGTTGATTCTCTGCGTTTTGGAGTGTTTTTCCTCTGGTAAGTTAATGAAATTACAACATGTTGGCATTGTGAAGCATTAGCTGACTGCCTCGAACCAAAATAAGTCAATTATGATTTTTAACGTAGTCAGTTTTAGTTAATTAATAGTGTTAACCGGCTAACTGCAGCTAGCTAGCTAGTTAGCGGCCGGTCATTGTGTGTTTAAACGGGCCTATTTAGCTTCTTCACTTATTCAGCGCAGTTATAAATATCTGTTTAGAGTTTTGTAAATTCTTTGGAGATTTCTGAGTTTAAAATGAATTCTAATAAAACACACTAATGTTCGTGTGTAAAGAGGAGTTACTAAACTCTCAACTAGAGAGAAGCTGTTTTTATTCTGAGACTGCCATGTGAGTTATAGATCAGACAGCAGCATCATTTGGGATCTCATCATCAGTAGCTGTAGAACAGTAACTAAACAGTTACAGGTCACACTGCTGTCACTGCATTTATGTCTATCCTCTTAATGTTTTCAGAGGGACTGATCATGAGTGGTGAGCTGAGCCATGAGCAGGTTGGTGGAACCTGCCGGTCCAGTCAGTGATGGAGTTAAAGCTGGTAAGTGGACTGGTGGAGTGCTGCAGCTGGCTGGGTGATGGGGAGGCCATCAAAATAAAATTCATATTAAAGTGATTTATTAGTGATACATTTATTTATCGCAAACACTAACTTTTTCTGAGGTTTCCTGCATGTAATTCTTGATCTCAGCCTGATGAATCTGCAGCTTATTTTACGTTACACATCATGACATGAAGACTTGCTTCTCTCTCTAGAACATCCACCACATCTGGGAGCTCCATGAAAGCAGCAGCAGACACCTGGTTCAAGCTGAAAGTGTTGACGTCTTCTTTGGTGGGTTCTGATGTCAGAGAGAGGGATCCTCATGTCCTGAAGAAGTCTGGAGCCTGTGGAGCTCACTGAAGCAGACGTTCTTCTTTGGGGTCTCGTGCATTTGAGAGTAAAACGTGTCGATTCCTGACTGAAAATGTATTTGCAGATTAAACCTATTGCACATAGTTTTCTGTTATTGTGACAGATGGCTTTTAATAAATAAATGTATGACAACTGGCAAACCAAAGAAGCCCAGTTGCCTTCATTCAAACCCAATTTGGATTTAAAAAAAAGATTTAAAAAATTCGTCCCACCCAAAAAAATAACACCAGCCGCCACTGAAATAGACCATAGGCGAAAATAACAAGGACAGAGGATGAGACACTTGAAGGTAATGTGGGAACCACCCAGGTGTGGAGTGGGAAACAGGAACTGTGGCCTCATATGGAGTGATGGGACAAACGCACGTTCACATCTGATGTAGGATTTATAATTTCACTAGAATGCACATGGTGTCCAAAACATGGTCTCTTTTTGCTTTTGGCATCTTTCATTCTGATTCAACTGAGGTATTCTTCTGTAAAACAATCAAACAGAAAGCAACGATATTAATGGATAAATAAATAGAAATATTTCTGTATTTTCAGTTATTTTTTTAATGTCTAAAAGAGATTTAGAAAAGAAGTGTCTGAGTAAAAAGCAGTGATATAAATCCATCAGGTGGGATGTCTGCAGTAGAACTGATTATCAACACAAAGTCACTCAAACTTGTCAGCAGCCAGCTTTTACATTTTCTTGGCACCAAATGAAGCTAATTTGCTCTTCTTTGTTCCTCCTGCTGCCTCTGAAGCCGGGCCAGTCAGTGCTGAACAATGACAGCAAATGGATCAGCTGATGGTTAAGTGGCGTAACAAAGTATGAAAATGACACAGTAACCAAACACACACGTATCGGTTGACTTAATCCCGTCTCGCCTGCTGGCCCTCAGGGGCCTTCCTACCAAGCAGCCACATTCAGCACATTTCACAGTCGAGCCCTTAATCCTTTTAGGAGGCTCCATTACATGTCAGCAGTGGCCCGCTGAGTCGGTGTGTGCGCGTGTGTTGATGAGCAGACTGGATAATGCAGAGTGAAACATTTAGATCTTATTAAGGTTTTTAATTTAGTTAAGTCCATAATAAGGAAATCTACTTGCCATGAAAACCTTTGGTGTTGAGATTTTTGCGCTCAGAAATGATTTAATAGAGTTCTGACATTCTTATTGGTAGATATGATCTGTTTGTTTATACTGTTGGACACAATAATTGGTTTCATTGGTGAGTTTATAATTATTTAATAAATCAAATAAAAGTAAACATTTATCTAAACTCGTGGTTGTAGATAAACAACGTCTCATCTCAGTTTGCTTTAGGAATCAGATTAATGAGTCGGATCCACATAGAATCTGAAATATTGATTAAATCTTTGTAGTAATTTGGATTGAATATTTGTGTTGGTCTTCTATAGTGTAACATGGAAGAGTGCTGCGTGTAATGTAGGGCTACCACAAACGATTATTTTAATCGACTAATCACCAGTTTTTTTGGCGATTAGTCGACTAATCTTGTCATGCATATAGTGTAGATTATTGCACCAGGATGCAGCTGCTCTGATATACCCATCATTAACTTCTAGTTTGAAGTGTGATCTGTTATGTACCATCTACAAAGAGGAGCGCATTTTTTTAACACTGTAATGTAGCGGGATGCAATAAATCATTAGCGTTTGTAACGTTAGAGCAAATACGTGACACACGTGTGCTAAAGGTAATAAAATCGCTATCACTGCTGTTGTTGCTACAGCTATAAATGCAAGTAACTCCCTGTTGATGTTAGCAGCTAACGAGAGGTAATTAGCTTACATGTGCGACTGTCCCTCTTCGTTCTTCGCCACGGCGTTGTTCCTTTTAAGGTGTTCATGCATCACCATTGTGTTCCCGTGAAATGAGAGCTCTACTTTACAGATTTTGCACTGTACGTGCTTCTCTTTTATCTTTGTAAAATGCTCCCAAACTTTTTAGCTACGGTGCCGGCTCGCCATGATGTCTTGTTTTTCCGTTGATGCGACAGCTGACCCGGATAGCCACTACTGCGCATGTGTCTCGAGCATAAAAGCAGAAAGCAGCAGAAGATGCAGCAGCAGGCAAGATAAAAAAATAAATAAATGCTTCATAGAATGAACAATGTCGATTATTAAATTTATTGTCGACAATTTAGTTTGTCAACGTCATTGTAACGAATTGACTAATCGTGGCAGCACTAGTGTAATGTAGTGTTACAGTTTGGTACCGTCACCATGCTTGGTGCCAATAGTAGGGATATGAATGTGACTTTTTGTGTTGATAAGCAGCACTGGGTTTAAAAGTCTGATAACACAACTAGATAACAGTAAAGCACTCGCAAGTAGTTCCCTAACCTCCACAGCGCTTTTTCTAGTGGGGGGAACTTCAATGTCTGAAATGCAATTAAAAAGTGCCTCCACTGGCCGTGCATCATCAGGAGACCCAGAGATGTACAACTGCGTATCGTCTGCATAACTGTGACATTTAACTCTGCCGCCTGATGACACTGCCAAATGGGAGCAGATTAACATTAAAAAGCACTGGGCCTAAAATCAAACCCTGGGGCACACCACATGTAATTTCAGGGACCTTAGAACAGCAGGTATCTAAACTTACCATAAAAGTCCTGTCTGTGAGATAGGAAGTAAACCATTTATGGACAGCACCAGAGAGGCCGATGTGTTTTAACCGGGTTGAAAGAATGTTGTGGTCCACTGTATCAAAGGCAGCGCTTATAATTTATTGTTGAATCATTTAGAACTCTTAAAAGGGCTGTCTCTGTGCTGTGGTTTACTCTTAAACCAGACTGAAATTTTTCAAGCACATTATGTGCATTAATAAAATTATTAAGTTGGATTAAAACAAGCTTTTCTAAAATTTTATTGAAAAATAGTAAGTTCCTTAAATTTCTTACTGCGTTGTATGCCTTGAGAGATTCTGTCTATATCTGATGTTTTTTTTTTTTTGTGGTCTCTATTTTTTGAGGTACTCTTACGTGCACGCATGCAAGGACATTTATGTTTTTGAGATTATTACTTTTACACCTCCACCTCCCACCCCGGAAATAAATATCAGCCCAGTTTTACTTATTGGACCAGAACGTTATGTTAAAATATGACTAACATCAACTAAATCTGATGTTAATGCAGATGTATCCCTGTTAAAATCAGTCATTAAAACCCCTAAATGCCTATTCATGCTGAATGGATGTGAACACCTGACTGTAAACTGATGTCTTCTCATCAAACAAAGCTTCATCACTGGTGCGTTAGTATGTGTTATTACCCGCAGCCTCCTCCTGTTCTACCTGTGTGTTTCACATCTGTATGCATCTGTGTGCTCGCTGAACATCCTTCAGTCATCGATTTTTAAGCACGACGTAATGCATTTTAAAAGGCTGGACACTGGCTCTGTCGGCCCCAGGGGGAGAATAATGGCAGCGAGTTGGGAAATGACAACAAAGTGTCTGGGCTCGTCCTCCACCAAGCTTTTTACCTCCCAGTAACAAATGTCCTGCTTCTTGTCTCGTTGGCACGGTAAACATAATGTCAACAGACCTTGAGCTTGTTCTGATTAGACGTGTCCAGGCGGAGGACTCAAACGTAGCTGTGGTAATAAAAACTGCAAAATTCGGACTTGCTCTGAAACCTGATGCCAGATTTTTTTTCTTAGCTGGGAGGCATTGTATTCATTTCTGTTAAATGGTTTGTTGTGAGACTAGAGCATGAAAACAAGCAGTTAAATGTATACTCCTATAATCCTAATGCATGTCTGCACAATGTTTTCAACTTAGCTAAGATTTAATATGTCCAAGTTCATAAACCACGCCTTCGTTTATGTGCTTTGGTTGTTGACTTTGGACGATGTAAGTGTTGTAATCATCTCCATCTCCTCTGCTCAAACCCTTTTCTCTATGAAAACATGTACAGGCACTCTGAAACTTTCACTAAGCTGCTCATATTTAGAAAGTGAGAAAAATATGATGAGTTTCATCCTTTAAGGACAAGGCTTGTTCCTAGAAAAAGATTAATTAAGCACCATCTCTTGATCTCTTTTCCTGGGTTTTCTGGTCTCGTTTCTCCGGGGGCATCCTTTTTCCTCCACGCCTGCCTGTGGGTGGGAGCAGTGGAGGATGACGATTATCATAAACTACACGGTTTTATCTGTGAAGGCGGTTGGCAGCGGCGTCTGATGGGTCGTTTGGATCCTGTTCCTGCTTGATGGCACAGCCAATAAAACTTTAGGGGCCTCGATGCAGCCAGCAGGGAGGTCACAAATAGGTGGAGACTTTTATGATGATGATGATGAAGATGATGAAGACGAGCAGACCGGAGGACGGACCCTGACATGAGTTCACATGTAGATGTTGATAGCATGTCTTTACTTTGGACTTGTTCATTGACGTGTGCTGCTGCTCCGGGTCGTAACGCTGAAGCTAACAGCGTCTCTCGCTGTACTTGTTTTATTTTTTGTCTAAATTTTAAATGTATTTCATCCATTTAATGATTCCAATTAAAACCTCTATAATTAGTTTTCCTTCTTCAGGCGTTATCACTAGAGTTATAAACCACTAAGCTGCTGTCTGAAGGTTGGATCTCCCGTAGGAAACGGCGTTCAGATTGTAACTCTTCTGCAGCTGTTTAGTGTGGTCTCATTAGCCACAACTGCTGGTTAAAAACAACTTCATTATGATAAATATTGTTGCTGTTCACTAACAAGTTAGTTAAAATCATCTTCTGTTTTACATGTTTGCACTAGACCTTATTTTTATGTTTTGCTGTTAATTATCAGATTTTTGATATCAAACCAGATTGATTTCTTCTGTTCAGCTCATTATCATGTTTGTTTGTTTGTTTTTCACCCTGAGTTCAGCTCTGATTACGTTAGGATCTGAAATCTGAATGTTCACACGGGATACTCATATTCATGGATTCATTTATGGAGAAAAGGAAGTGTCCTCAACAACGTGCAGATGTTTCTGTCTCGTTTAGACTCTCAGGGATTTGTCTGCTGGCACTACCCTGCTCTCTAATGATCCTATAAACATCATTTATAAAACTTTGCAGCCGTTAAGCCCAACAACCAAGCAGACTAGACGTTATTCTATCTGAAGCTTGGAAAGTTGTTCTTACAGTGAGCAGCTGTTCAGAAGGCTCGTCCTGGTGATGATCTGACTCAGGTTGTTTCTCACACAGTCGTTCACCGTATGTTGTTAAACAGACATACTTGTGTTTTTGTGTTGTGGATCTACACAGAATGATCGTATCCCGTGTTTAACTGGTAATCTCTCCTTTTGCAGAACCGTATTCCCTATCCTGCTCTCATGCAACCTATCTGTGCATCTGTTTCACACCCCTGTTGTCTCTCCCTCCTCCTGATTCTGTCTGCAGTTATTTGTTGTTTAACTCCAGTTTGACCTCCAAGTCCTGTCTCCAATGTCCCATTGGCTGCTTAAGTATTCTGCAAACACCAGCATGTGTTATTGCTCCCTCTTAGTTTGGGAGACAGAAGGGATTTTCCATAGATGTGGTCTCTCTGTAAAACTGCTCAGCCCTGACAGATTGTGTTGATGAATCAGCCTCCATCTGCAGCGTAGAAGTGCTTTACTCCACCTGACTCCTTCCTGTTGTTGTTAGATAATTTTATCTACCTGCCTTTTCCCCACAGCTAGCCTCTGTAGGTTCAGATCAGTCTAAGAGAACTGATCAGTGCAACATTTTAATGGTTATTTAGAGAAAATCTGACCTTTTTTTCCTCAGAGCTTCATCAGCAGTCTTTTGCACTCACTGTTCAGTGTCTCTTTGTGTTTGTGCAATTAAACATATTTGAAGTTGAGGTTCACAAAAAGGTATAACCAACAACTTTAAAAGGGTGGCATCACTCTATTTTACACCTTCCAGAGCAGCTATAGGCATAGTATATGATAAAATGTTACCATTGGCATTATTGAGCTGTCTTTTATTATGAAATATAAGTTATTTTCATGAGCCATTACTTCTACATGGAAATGAGACACTTGGATTCGATGAAGACTGGACAGGGATCTTGTACCTCTCATAGACAAAAACCCATTTTTGGGTTGTAGGCATTATTCAAAATGCAGACTAGGTGAGAAAGAAATCACTTCTTCTCAACTGTGGAGGTCAAACTCCCTACTATCTACACGGAGAGACAGAACGTTAGTGTTTACAGTACAGGGAGGAGGGATCCGGACTCGAGACTACCTGGTTGGAAAGGAGCGGGGCAATGATGATGCAGCAACAACCCCATCCAGGCTTTTGCAGCAGCTTAGTAAAAATTTGCAGAGCTGAAGGGAAGAAGTTGCTGAAACAGAAAAATGCATTTGTGCAGCCTAAAATCGCTTTGGGGTGTTTTTCATAAGGAAATTGCAACATAACCTGGTCCAAAGCTCCAAAAAGTGGATTTTGCATGATATAGGACCTTACTCTTTGCAAGCATACTGTGATTTTGTTTTCCCTTCCACTTCTACAAATCTAGTCTGAGATGTTAAAAATGATTCCATTAGGCATTTTCCTGCTTTTTCTTTGTGAAACAACCTGTAAAAATTTCCACCACCCTTCAGCTGCATCCACACATCTGAGAATATGTTGGTAGCTTGTTCAGCTTCCGTTCGCTTTTCTCTCTGATTCACATGCAAGAGACTCGCCTGCAGCAGATTTTCACAATCTTTATTGGTTTGAAGTTCAACAAGTTCAACAAGTCATCTAATCTCAAAACACACATCCTCACATTTTACATTTAGACTCTAATCAAATAACTCCAGCTCTGCTGTGTTTTTGTCTTTTCTGGGCTCAGTCTGACCTCCAAGCTTTTCATGTAAACGTCTCTAATATTCAGAACAATTTTATTTGACTCCAGCCTGGTTTATAAAAGTCTTTGCACATATTAGGTTGCATATTTCCTCTATAAATCTGAGAGTTTATGGCCGTCACTTAGCAATCGCCTGTCTCCCGACGTCTCTCTTTGTTCTTTATGTCTTCTTCATGCTCGCTCTAGTTGCCGTCAGGTGTTTTATTCTTGTACTCGTCAGGTATTGAAGAGAATTTTAAGCAGGGAAAGTTGATGGCCTGAGAATAAGTGTAGTGAATGCAATAAAAAAGTTTCTAAATTAACCGTCCGTCTCCCTTCTCTTTGATTTTCCAGATGTTCAAACTGAAGGCGGTTCAGTTGGCTGAGAAACTCATTCCTGCCTTTAACACTCCTACTGGGATCCCCTGGGCCATGGTCAACCTTAAAAGGTCAGTGACACCATCTGTAGATTAAACCCTTTCATCCCGTTCCTAACATAATATTTACCTACCTGCAGCCCGATTTACCATCCGAACATCAACAGCTGGCTCTGAAAATGTTTATTTACCTGCTTATAAAGACACAGCTTGTTGTGATGTAATTACAGCTAAACTATTTAAAGCATCAGGCACATTTTCTAAGGTCATTTTCCGTGTTTGGAAAGCCGGAACCCTATTTATCATTCTGTTGTATTATTAGGAGTGTGTTTAGTGTGTGTGTGTTAGCTCACTTATCTGTAAAATGAGTTATAGCCACTTCGGTGTTGTTTGGCAAAGCTGATTACCTGTGGCAGTCATCTTGGCTGGGGTTGACTATAAATATTGATCAGTTGTAGATGTTGATGTTGCTAGTGTTCACCAAACACTAAATTAATGGTAAAAAAAAATGGTTCCGAACATTGAAAAAGAAGACATTTCTGTATTTGTGGCACTAAGGAGTGACTGCTGTGGTAAACCGCAGTAAGCAAACAACTCTCTTCATCATTGTTCACCTTTTGCCTTTCGGTGGTGGGCAATGAGAGACAAAAATGACTAAAAGTACCAGCAGAAACAAAGAGTTTAGTAAATAAAAGCTATGATTATAGAAGCAGAGATCCAGAGTTTTTCCTCAGAGGGCACCACCTAGAGGCAGAAAAATGTATTGCACCTTAAACCCATCTCCCTGCTTCCGTGATTACAGCTGAAGCGATGATCTTGTTCGTGAATTCACACCTTAAGCCGGCCAACAGAGCTAAAACACATTGTTTTACAATTATTGTTCTTGTGTTATGTCGTTTGTTCATATATTTGTATTTTTAAAGACATTGTCACCAACTCTACATTCAGGGTTTGAATCACGGGGGAGGTAGGGGGAGCCCAGCTCCCCCAAAAGGGTGATGGGCTCCCCCGAAAGCCCTCAACTGACACACCCAGGATTAGGCCAAAAAGTGGGTCAGCACTAGCCTAGTGAACTAGACCAAATTCTTGCTTTGCAGAGTTTGGTCTAGGCACGCTTCATTGGAACCCTCACAGCCCAAACCACTGCTGTGTCTATCCAGTCACAACTCGCTATAGTTTTGGTTGGGCCAATCACAGCGCTCTATATCATGGGCCAATCACAGAGCGGGAGTAGCCGATGACGTCAGCGCTGCGGCCGCAAATCCAAGCAACATGGCGGCAGCACCGGAGCCACGTTCTTTTGAAACGGCTTTGTCATCAACATTGGATTATTTAGACTCCAACGTGCGTAAGTCTGTCGGCTATACTTAGCGGCTTCTTATTTTTATCAATCAAAGTAGTGCAATGTCCCAGTACACCTGATATTCACATGTTTTTATACAAAAACGACAGAAATCATTGACGCCATTAGTGGGTCCCGCTTTTCCATCGCTGTGATTACGTCACGTTGTTCGTTACTCTGATTGGTCCTTGCGCTATCCAATTGCGTGCTGACATTTTGAAAGACAACCGTAGATCCGCCTCACGACTGAGAGCCGTCAATGGTTCGTGGCCAGACTATATATTCACATATATAGGATGGCTTGCCAGGCTAGGTCAGCACTAGATTTTCCAACATATGTTACCATTAATCCATGAGCAACAAGGCTGTGTATATCAACCACAGGGTCCATTCTAACTCACCAGTTGTCCTGGTTCTGAAATCCTTCAGTAACTTTGATTTCCTATTAAATGTGCAGTAAATGCATGATAAAGTAAGATCTGTCTTTAAATGTACACTAAAAGATTCCTATCGATACCTGTTGATGTGAGAGGTTTTTCTGGAACTCCTGAGTAAGACCAAAGCCTTGAAGGGTGTTATGTTTGGTTCCTGATTACACCACGCTGCGGTGATGTCAGATAGCTCTGGCTCAGCTATAAAAGCTCCAGCACATCCAAAGTCCTCCCACTCAGGCCTTTTCACGCATTCGGCCTGATTAGACCTCTTCACCGAGCTGCGTGGGCGTGAACACACTATGTGCAGAACAATAAACACCTTTTTCATTGTTTGTCATCCTCAAAACATCTGCACTCAAGTTTCAACCTGAAAGAAGTGGTTTTAATAAATAAAGAGCTGCTGTTTTTCTTTGAGAAGCTGCAGAAAAGTGTTATGGTGCTCTTGGAAACCTCAGATTGCCCTGAGATTCAGACTTTGCTCTGATGTGTTACTTTATTATTAAACCTTTAAAAACAATGGTCTTCTAAATCTAGTGACTAGTTTGTTGCTAAGCACTGACTTCTGAGTGTGAGTCCTTTATCCTGCTGTAGTCAGGTCCGAAGTACAACAGAGAACCACGGTTTAAACTCATTTTCATTAGACGTAGAAGAATCTGTGTTTGTGTTTAACCCTCTCTCTCTCGCCAGATAAACACGTTTGAAGACATAATTTTACCTAGATAAACCCGTCTGAAGCTGGACTAATCACTGAAATTAAAACATATCTGAGTTGGTAACTCAACCTTTCCCCAGTAGCCACACTTTCTCAGCCGTTTCCTTTCTGTCAGTCAACCCATGAGTGTTTCACCCTCCTTCCTTCAGGCAGAAGGTTAGGCAGCCTCAAAGCTGTTTAACAAGGCTGAGGAGCAGCTCTGACTCTGAAGCTCTCAGGTGTGTTTTTGCTTCTGTTGTCATATTTATTTTTCTTTCTGATTGTTTTTTTCTCTCATCCGTCCGTCTCCAGCGGCGTTGGTCGTAACTGGGGCTGGGCTTCAGCGGGCAGCAGCATCCTGGCTGAGTTTGGGACTCTCCACATGGAATTTGTTCACCTCACCTACTTGACGGGAAACCCTGTGTACTATCAGAAGGTTAGCGTGTGTGTTTTGTTTAGTTTCTATACTGCTGTGTAACATGCTGACATGTATGGCTGTTCTTTAACATTACCAACAATCTTATAGGAGATTTAAACTATTTTATTTCTTCTACTCCGTTATTTTCTGGAAGCCATTTTTCTTCTCGTTTGAGGAATTTTATGAATTCACACAGAAAAGCACCAAGGTTTTACCTGTAGTTCAGGCTTCGTCTCTCCTCCTCAGGGTAGTTTTTATTCTTGTGTTAATCTGTTGTTCTGCTGGCATATGGTAATGGTGTCGTCTCTTCTGAGAGACAGCCGTTCTGTCCTGAGGAGACAGGTGGAGGAGTCTTTCCATTTCCATTCAGTCGCGGTAATGAGATCCACTCCTGGAGGTCCTCTGGTTAGGTTAGCTCAGCTCCGTATCTGATCAGATTGTCCACAGACGTGACGTCCTTCACTTCTGTAGTGACTCAACCTACAGAGAACAAGACTCTGGTCCACCATCAGAGGACACAGAGCTGAAGAGATTCCCCTGAAATCACCACAACAGCTAAGATGGAGATCATCAATATCAACCAGGAACTGTCGGGAAGACCTTCTGACAATTGTGGAGGACGTTCCTGGTTTACCTAAACAGTTGCAGCTACCCGATATTTTTATAATTCCATCAAATAATCCAGGGATTCATTGAGTAACAGTTGTACAGCACGGCTGTTCCCAACACTTTTCTATTGTTACGAGGAGATGAAGTCTTGACAAGTGCACCAAGCTCAGTGAGAAAGGGGCCTGAAACTCTGGGTTTGGTCCCTTTTGTTCTTTAAAGGTATCCTAGAATGCAATTGATCAACAATCTAAAACAGAGCTTTGAGCCTCCAAAAAGCATAAGAACATTTTTTTTGGCTTTCATCTGTCCCAGGAGCCCTGATACAGGCCATTCTAAACCCCCTTACTCAGGCCTTCAGTGAAAAGAGCTGTTTACCCCTCCCACTCGGCCAGGACATGCTGATTGGTTGGTTTCCCCAGAAGGCCTCAGACACATGCAGGTTTGAGGAGGCGTGGCTCCCCCTTATGACGTGTTGAGGAAGGCTTTCTCAGAACAGGAGGTTTTCTCTCGCCTTTTTCAACTTTCTAATTTACATAAAAAGTAGGTCACACATGGCTTTGACTTTTTGGCATGCTGCTGTTGACCACCCAAGCTGTCTTATTCAACAACAAGGAAAATGTTGGTTTGCATTCTAGGTCCCCTTTAATCGTCCAAAACCTTTAGCCTGTTCATGTGGAAATATTTCTATGATGCTGAATCAGTTCAAACTAGGGCTGCAGCTATCGAATATTTTAGTATTCGAATATTCTATTTGACGACGTTTAACGTAAAACAAGATTGTGGTCTGCTGCTAAAAATATAAATGAAAAATGATGAGGCTAAAATGACTTATTATAAAAGGCTCAATATGTATTAAATTGGTGTTGTCTAGTTCTCTCTTTCCCATCTGATATTTATAGTTCACATGGAACAAAATGCTCCTATATTTCATTAACATTTTAATTTCATAATACAACAGCTTGCCATAGGCCTGCTGCAGACTCGTAGCAGCAACCTGGCTCCAGGTAGCTGCTACGAGTCTGCCCCATACCACTGCAGACTACAAATAAACGGGATGGTGGGGATTTTCCTTCTGCTTGTAGAATTTAATATCCAAATATATTAAAGAAATAAAGAAGTTATTATTACCCTCTCTGGATGACTGAGATCCTTCACCAACATCCTTCACCGAGTATAAAAAAAAAGAAAACTATAAATGAAGAGCTTTTTTTTGAATATTGAATAAAAGATGAAGTTTTCCTGATTGATTAAAACTCCTGGTGTTCATCTCAGGTGATGCACATCCGGAAGCTGCTAGCCAAAATGGACCGACCCAACGGGCTGTACCCAAACTACCTAAACCCTCGCACGGGCCGCTGGGGCCAACGTAAGTACCCCACTGTCTTCTGTAACTTATGTTCTACGTTGGTTTTGTCATTTTATGTTGTTTTGAATTTATGAGTCAATTTTGGGACAGACCCCTCAGAGGACATAAACACTACTGGTGTTATTAGAATTCCTGGATACTGGGCGAAGTGTGGAGCTGCTGTTAGCCTGAAATGATCATTCACTCAGAAGTGGAGCAAAGATGAGGAGAGAGATTAGCTCTATGTGAGGAGAAGATGTAGAGGACAATGGATCCCAGTTAATGAGAGCAAATTGAATCAAGCAGAGGAAGATTGGAACTGGGGAAGCCGTATTCCTGCTGTATTGATGACGTTTGGCAGTTTGCCTGGAGAAATGAGCAGCTCAGAGGGAAGTCACTCATCCAGCAACAGGCAGACATCTTCCTCTGAAACGTGGCATTTGTGGTTCATTTTACCATAATTTGGTAATTACTTCTGAGCAATGACCGTAAAACTCTTATGTGTGAACAATGAAGTGCAAGCGAGGTCACGCCAAGGAACACAAACACAAACCAGCAAAGAAAGGGTTGACCCTAAAAGTCACTGCTGTCCAGATGGACATTTTAGCAACTTTTTGGGAAGCTTTATTTCATTTCAAGTCACTAGTTAAAAAGTTTTCATTCATTAAAGAAAATGGAGAACAATAAAAAGCTTTTGCTTCACTAAAATATGATTCTTGTTATTCTTTGGATTGGGCTCCTTTGACACGATGATTTACTCTATCATGGTAATTTAACCCTTTCATTCCTACAGTCCTCTGTTAGCTTTCAGCTGCTTACCACCTTGTTGATGTAGACTCACACAACACACTCCTGGAAAACCAAGTCTGATTAGGTGGATGTGAAGGATTTCAGGGTTTCAGGCGCTACAGTGGCTGTAATTACCACCAACAGCAATCAGACTAAATGAGTAAATTGAGGAAACTCATCAGGAAAGCGTCAAAGCAATCTGCTCATCATATAGTACCAACAAACAGTCTGGTTATAAGGGAGGAGTCCAGTTTAAAACCTGCCACTTCTTCTCTGTTGGTTTCTGACTGGAGCCAATGGGCTAGTAGCACAGGATGCCATGGTTGTATTGTGTGTGCATCTCAGCAGCACTTCATGTTCTGCCGTACCTCAATAAGAAGATGGATTTTTTTTTCTACAGCAGGATTTGTCCAAATTTACCAAAAGCAATTCACCTCAATAAGAGTTATTTTGGGAAAATCTTGGAGGCATTTGTCGTAGGAAACGCCATCTTCTTACGCCGAGGTGCACGCGCAATACAAATATGGCCTCCTGTGTTACTATCCCATAGGAGCTCCCATGTTTTATCTGTAGTCTGAAACAACTAGGTAGTCTGCTGCCCTCTTTATTTTCATATAGAGCCAGCGTTCTGTTTACAGGCTCACCTGTATGATGATGATCGGTGGTTGGAGGTAGCATTATCATTCATACCACGGCTGACAGCTGTCTGCTCTCTGAGAGGAGACTTTCTTCTCTCCACGAGTCAAAAATAAAACACTTGATCTGATTAGAAATGAAACATGATAAAAGGTCTGTTTGGAGTCTCAGAGACAAATTCTGTTTTTAGTTTGTCCCCCAACAGTCGCGGCACAGTGAGAGACCCGCTTTAGAGTCAGTCTGGGTGGTGGTGGTAATTGAAGTTTCTTTCTATCATTTATAATCTTTTTAAAGTCAATCTTGATGCCGGCTGACCTGCTGACTGTTATCTTGGCATCGCACCAGAATATTAAACATCGAGAATATTAAAATGGTCTTTTTGTGGTTTGCCTTGGAAACATTTTAATATTTATTGTGGCGCTCTTGATCAGATATCACTATCTGCTCCTGGTTTGGTCCTCGCTTCAGTGAGCTGAAATGAAAAGATGAAATCTTTTCAAAATTGAATAAAGTGTATTTGTATGTTTGCATGGGGACTGAGTTCCCATAGAGGGAGTGGGACACTCCTGGGGAAGCTGGGACATAATAAATAGATTTTCAATGACTGGGGGGCTACAGGCAGATTAAACTGCTGATTTATTTGTTTTACTTATCAATAAAACGAATGTGTAGCGTTTGTGGTCCTATATAAAGGGAGCGGCTCATTAATAGATGGGTAGGTGGCTTGGCAGTCAGACTGATGAGCTTGTAAGCGCTCAGGCTTCAGGCCAGAACCAGAGGGAGATAAATGGACAGAAGATGGAGGGAGGGCAGATTGATGGATGGATGAATGAGTGCATAAACACATGGGGAGTCAGCTGGTGAGCTGATGGATGCTTGGTGTTGGCGTGTGTGTACGTTAGTGTTTCTACATGTCACTCTGTTCATGTGACTCACTCTAACGAGCCTGCTGTTTGTGTCCAGATCAGCCAGGATGATTAAAGCAGGGCATGTAAAAACAAAATAATACACACTAATGATTAATAAACTCCGTTAAGCAGGAAAATATTCCTACACTCAGGGATAAAGTTGACAGGAAGTGGCTGTTAGTGGTTTGATCATCGTTTATAATGGCTGGGAAAGAATAAGATCCATGTTATAATGAAACTGCAGCAGTTGTGTTTCTGTGGTCCTGAGCACTTAGCATGTTACCTGTCGTACGTAGCCCTTTGAACAAAAAGCACAGACTAGCTTTAAAGTAACACAGAGCAGTTTCCTCCGCCCTACTGGTTGAGTGGATTTACAACTACCGTAAACGAGCCTGCTGTAGCTAGCGCTAACAATGAGCTAACACTAACATGAACCAACTAATACTAAAATAAACCACAAATCAAAAAGATCCACACTGTTGGACAAAAAATATTATTACTTACGAGTCCAGTAGCAACAAAGCCAGGTCACCATCAGCCCGTGATTTCATAGCTTTTTCAGCTTCCTCAAACTAGTGTAGGCCACGCCGATGTTTACTCTGGTTTTAGCTCTTTGCTTCACCTCCAGAGACATTACTCTGTTACTTTTACTTCCAGGCTCCGCCATGATGCCAATGGAAAAGCTAACTTCTTTTTTCTTCTTCTTGTGCTTTTCATTGACGATCAGTAAACTTAAAAAGCTAACTGCACAGAAAATAGCTAACAGCCTTAAATCAGGTATAAGAGTGCCCCCTAGAACACCTACCCGCTCCACAAAACTGTTTAGTGCAGTATCTGGTCAGCAGAGGGCTGCAGAGTGGTGTCAGATATGAAACTAGTTAAGTTTCTAACTCAACAATCACTGAGATCAATGTTAAAGCTCTAGCTTAAAGTTAAAAAAAAACTATCTAGTGTTACTTTAACTGGATTGATGAGCTAACAGCTAGTCTGAGTGGGGCGTATCAGTCGTCATAACAAACCAGTTTGTTTAGCTAACTTTGGTGCTGAGGTGATTACGGAACAGCAGACTAACCAGCAGCAGCAAAAGCGTGTTATTCTCAGTCAGAAAACACCACTAGTATGATTAAATAACAAAAACCTTACCCTAATTAAAGTATCAGCAACTAATTACTTTAACAGAACTGAATTACCTGAAAAGGGGCGTGGCCTTTTGAAGGCGCAGGAAGTTTTTTCTGTTTATTTCTCACTGATTTTCCAACCTGAGATCACTGAATATACCATTCGCTCATATTTACAACCATTGGCGGTCCTAGGGGCGGGGCCACAGGGAAATTTGCCCCTGCTGGAATCTGATTGTCCCCCTGAAGTCCCCCTCTCCTGTCACTCATCTGTCCTTTGTACGATGATCAGAAAGGCGGTGTTTAGTGGCTTAAATGAAAAAAATCCTCTTTTGGTCATAATTAAGTCAGGATTAAATAAATGAGGTACTCACTAGTTAATTATTTAATGAGTACAGCAGATCTTCATCAGGAGCTGCTGATTCCTGCTCCTGAGAACGACCTGACGTGGGAGGACTGCATGTGATCAGCTGGAGATTAGCTCAGAGGCTTTAAGCACACAGACCCTAACAATACAGCCTTTCTCTTGTTCAACACATTTTAAATCAATAATGCACACATCAGTGCAGTAACAATGCACACAGCGTTGTTGTGATATTGTGATTATCACTTCCGAACTCAGGAAAGCGGAAAATTACAGCTTGTTCAAAGTGTGTTTCCAGATGAACCTGCAGCGTGTGGAACATGTTGCAGGAACCGGGTTATTTGCATATTTCTGAGCACCTGTCTGTGAGACAGTCGGTCTCCGAGTGCTTCCATTTAAATTCATTACAGCACCATTTAGGCTGCTTTACAGACTGGAGACACACAAGACAGCAGCCTAAATCCACCCGCTGCTGGGCGCTAATTCAGCTTTCAGGGCAAATTATTATTCATCGCTCAGAGATTCTTTTAACTTCAGATGGAAAATGGAGAATATTGCTCACCATGTTCAGAAAGCTGGAACCCTGTTTAACATTCTGTTGTGTTATTAGGAGTGGGTTTGAGGGAAGTGTTTGTAAAATCATTTGAATGTTTGTGTTTGAGGCAGTATGAGGAGTTTAGTGTGTGTGTGTGTGTGTGTGTGTGTGTGTGTGTGTGCGTGCGTGCGTGCGTGCGTCACTCAGAATAAAGGTAAATAGACTGTAGTTGGACTAGACTAATGAGGACTGGGTCTTCTGTCCTAATGAGATCCTTCAGTATTACCACACATCCCTCTGACGGTGCTTAGATCTGCCTACAGACGTGCTCCTCTGTTCACATTCACCGTGACCCTGACCTCTGACCCCAACAGCAAACCTACTGAAGTAGAAATAAGGCTTTAGTTTTGTTTGCTGGTTTCACTGGTTCATCTGAAATGATTGTAGAGCTAATGTGTGTAAGGGTGTCTCTTTGACCATCCTCAATGCATGGTAAGGAATCAGAACCAGTGGGTTAAAACAGGCTGTAAATCAGTCACCGCTGTGTCAGGCCTTTAACATGAGCTCCAGTAACATTTAGAGAAACAGAACAGAAGAGCACACGAATTCCTCAGTCTTGTCTTTAAGGCTGTGTGGGCTTTTCTTTGGTGACAAAAACATGAATAATTCATTCATCCCTGTCATCCTGTAGCCGTGTTGGCCACAAATGGACCAGAATCCTTCCTGATGAGGATCTGCTCAGATATCAGATGTAATTACAGTCAGCTGAAGAGATCCCTACACTCTCTGTATGAAAAATCTCCAGATTTCACCGTGTGACGACAGAGAGGCATAAAGACTTCATCCATGGAAACGTGTTGTTGCTTTTTAGAAAATGCTGCAAAATCAGATCCAGACAACAGAAACAGCTGGAAATGCAACCCTTACCTTTTAAACGACCATTTTCTTCTACTTGGTTTTTGAAAAGAGCACTATATAATATTAGTGAATGCTCTGGTGCTGTACAGGTTACAGCTGGGTGTAAGAAGGGCTTCTTTACTAATAATGTAAAAGATGTTTTAGAGAAAAAAAGGTGCAGAGTTCTTTCTGGAGGCAGTTGGACACTTTCAGCCACTTGCAGTGTCCCACTTTTCTGTGTTGTGTCCTGCAAATAAGGGCAGTCATGAGAGCTGTGTAAACCAAATCAATGGGGATTACTGGGATGGTGAAATGTGAGCACATCAGGGAGAGAGTAAACAAAACTGGGCGAGTGAGGAAACACGCTGCCAATATTTCTGAATGTAGAGGAGAAAATAACCTGCTTCAGTCGATGCATTTAAAGCCATCCTGCTCCCTGCCAAGTGCTGAAAAAGATGTTTCCCATGGGTAGGTGGTTTTCCTCTGTCCTCTCATCTTTTTAACTCTGTCCCTGCAGATCACACCTCACTGGGAGGATTAGGGGACAGTTTTTATGAGTACCTTCTGAAGGCATGGCTCATGTCTGACAGGACAGACACAGAAGCTCGAAAGACTTACGATGATGCTATTGAGGTACGCGTCTGAATCCAGTCCAGTCTACATGCATGTGATAGTTTGGGCTAGTCAGAGAGACAAAAGACCATAAACTCTTTGTCCTTGTCATTTACCCTGGTTTATTGCTCTCAGTGACACACAGTCTCTTTTTGCCTCCAGGCCATCGAGCGCCACCTCATACGAAAGTCCAACGGCGGGCTGACATTCATCGGAGAGTGGAAGAACGGCCACCTGGAGAGGAAGATGGGCCACCTGGCCTGCTTTGCTGGTGGCATGTTTGCTCTGGGCGCTGACGGCTCGCCGGACGACAAGGCCGGACACTATTTACAGCTCGGAGCTGAGATCGCCCACACCTGCCACGAGTCCTATGACAGAACAGGTGAGGACGGAGCTGCATGCACACATAATAACACACACAAGCACTGAGAGCATTTCTGATGTTTCTCCACCGCTCTGAAGTGTCTGTACTGGGGAAAGGCCAGACTTTGCATCAAAATCATTGAAATTCAGTTTAGTTTGTTAGATTCAGTGTTCAAAAACCGATTAGGTTCAGAAATGTTGTGCATCTATTGTTATTAGTGATAATTTAACATGTAAATAAGGTGGAAAAGTAACAGAAAATCCCACATCGGCCCATCTCTACTTTAATACACCTCTGGTCAGTAGCTTTAAAGCAACCAGTGATGATTAAAGTTTACTAAAGTATCTAGTGAAGGAAAACCCACTAGAAAACTTTAATAACTCCTCCAGTTTGATGCATTTTACCCATTTTTCTTAGAGCCACACAGAGGAAATGCATGAAAAACAACTGTAAGGTGAAAAGTGGCAACTTATTCATGCCATCACTGTTAGCAAGATGCTTCTGCTTTGGGTTTTTAGCTCATATTTCCACCAGCAGCTCAGTTGTTCATCGTATGGATTTATACTCCAGAGAAGCAGAGGCAGTCTTCACAGTCACTGCTCTTTAATTAATTGTAATCTTTAACATAGACATCATGCTTCATTAGTGTGGAACAAAAGTGTTGTTGGTGCATCCTTAGTACAAGTAAATCAATCTAATTAAACCTGGAATTACACTATCGATGTGATATTATTGGGCTATTAGTCATTTTCTTAAACTTTTGATTTTAATTGATAGAATAGTTGAATAACATTCCACCTCAAAAGGACTGAAAGATTATTGAGATTCCTACATCAGTCAGGAAATCAAACATTAGTCCAGCTCTACCAGTATGACACGCCAAATAGCAAACGAGGAACCTGCCACAGAGGTTTAGGTTCTGCACTCATACCTGGCTTATTTATTCAAGGATAAATAATAAATGAGATGAAGAGTCACCCTGACTCAACATGTTCAGACAGTTAAGAGAAGTCCTGGAGAGTCTGATATGGGCCACAGCATGTGTGAAGAGCAGTAATGCCCTATAATGGTGATGATGGTGGTGATGATAATGATGATTAGGGCTGCACAATATATCGAAAATTTATCATTATCGCAATATCAGCATGTGCAATAGGCATATCGCAAAGAACAGAAAAATATCGCAATTAATGGTCATCTCAGATTTTTGCTACACATAATGCATTTTGTCAATTAAATGGAAGCATGAAGTTTTTGACAAATCATATAGAGCCCTTCACCCATTTGGCCAATCGGTTGGGTTCTTATAGGTTAGATGCCTTGGTGCCTAGGTGGACGGCACTTCATTTGGATGGCTAGCAAACACCTGAGTTAGCTTAGAGAGCGTCGCAATGACTGAGGGTAAGACGTGTGTGGAAAATGTTAGCGAGAAAGAACTCATAATTCAAACAGAATGACTATTATTTCAAAGTACTTGTGTTCAACAAACACAAGTACTTTACAAGACATGCCAAACACTTGTGGTAACCACGAGGGGAAACATGACAAATATCTGTTGTCACCTCCAACGCAACCATAAAGATCTATATACTGGGCTCTAGGAATGTAATGCGAACTTGCATGATTTCATTTTGTTACTGTATTAATACTAATGATAGAGGATGGAGTGGTGTGTCTAAAGTATATATACAAAAACTGCAGATTTAAGTATTTGTTCATTTATCGCAAGTAATATCAATATCGCAATATTAAGCACTGTTATCGCATATCGCAGGTTTTCCTAATATTGTGCAGCCCTAATGATGATGATGATGATAATGATGGTGATGATGATGATGATGATGATGATGATGATGATGATGATGATGATGATGATGATGATGATGGTCAGATGATGACAATGATGGTGATGATGATGATAATGATGGTCAGATGATGATGATGGTCAGATGATGATGATGATGATGATGGTAATGATGATGATGATAATGATGATAATGATGGTGATGATGATAATGATGGTCAGATGATGATAATGATGGAGATAATGATGATGATGATAATGATGGTGATGATGATAATGATGGTGGTGATGATGATGATGGTGATAATGATGGTGATAATGATGGTGATGATGATTATAATGATGGTGGTGACGATGATGATGGTGATAATGATGGTCAGATGATGATAATGATGGTGATGATGATGATGATAATGATGGTCAGATGATGATAATGATGGTGATGATGATAAGGATGGTGGTGATGATGATGATGGTGATAATGATGGTGATAATTATGGTGATGATGATTATAATGATGGTGGTGACGATGATGATGGTGATAATGATGGTCAGATGATGATAATGATGGTGATGATGATGATGATAATGATGGTCAGATGATGATAATGATGGTGATGATGATGGTGGTGGTGGTGATGATGATGATGATGATGATGATGATAATGATGGTGGTGATGATGGTGATGATGGTGGTGGTGGTGGTGGTGATGGTGATGATGATAATGATGGTGATGATATTGATGGTGGTGATGGTGGTGGTGATGATGATGATGATGGTGGTGATGATGGTGATGATGGTGATGATGATGATGGTGGTGGTGGTGATGGTGGTGGTGATGATGATGATAATGATGGTGATGATGATGATAATGATGGTGGTGATGGTGGTGGTGATGATGATGATGATGATAATGATGGTGATGATGATGATAATGATGGTGGTGATGATGATGATGGTGATAATGATGATGATAATGATGGTGATGATGATGATGATAATGATGGTCAGATGATGATGATGGTCAGATGATGATGATGGTGATGATGATGGTGGTGATAATGATGGTGATGGTGATGATGATGATAATGATGGTCAGATGATGATGATGGTCAGATGATGACAATGATGGTGATGATGATGATGATGATGATAATGATAATGATGGTGATGATGATGATAATGATGGTGATGATGATGATGATGATGATGATGATGATGATGGTGGTCAGATGATGATAATGATGGAGATAATGATGATGATGATAATGATGGTGATGATGATGATGGTGATGATGATAGTGATGGTCAGATGATGATAATGATGGTAATAATGATGATGATGATGATGATGGTGATGATGATGATGATGGTCAGATGATGATGATGGTCAGATGATGATAATGATGGTGATGATGATGATGGTGATAATGATGATGATGGTGATGATGATGATGATGATGATGGTGATGATGATGATGGTGGTGGTGATAATAATGATGGTGATGATGATAATGATGGTGGTGATGATGATGATGGTGATAATGATGGTGATGATGATTATAATGATGGTGGTGATGATGGTGATAATGATGGTCAGATGATGATAATGATGGTGATGATGATGATGATGATAATGATGGTCAGATGATGATAATGATGGTGATGATGGTGGTGGTGGTGGTGGTGATGATGATGGTGGTGGTGGTGATGATGATGATGATGATGATGATGATGATAATGATGGTGGTGATGATGATGGTGGTGATGGTGATGATGATAATGATGGTGATGATGATGATAGTGATGGTGGTGGTGATGATGATAATGATAATGATGGTGATGATGATGATAATGATGGTGGTGATGATGATGATGGTGATAATAATGGTGATGATGATGATGGTGGTGGTGATAATAATGGTGGTGATGATAATGGTGATAATAATGGTGATGACAATGATGATGATGGTGATAATGATGGTGATGATGGTGGTGCTGATGATGATGATGATGATTGTGGTGGTGATGGTGATGATGGTGATGATGATGGTGATAATGATGGTGGTGATAATAATGGTGATGATGGTGGTGGTGATGATGGTGGTGATGATGATGATGGTGGTGGTGATTCAGATGATGATAATGTGGTGGTGATGGTGATGATGATAATGATGGTGATGATGTTGATGGTGGTGATGGTGGTGGTGATGAATGGTGGTCAGATGATGATAATGATGGAGATAATGATGATGATGATAATGATGGTGATGATGATAATGGTGGTGATGATGATGGTGGTGGTGGTGATGGTGATGATGGTGATGATGATGATAATGATGGGGTGATGGTGGTGGTGATGATGATGATGATGATAATGATGGTGATGATGGTGATAATAATGGTGATGATGATGATGGTGGTGGTGATAATAATGGTGATGATGATGATGGTGATAATAATGGTGATGACAATGATGATGATGGTGATAATGATGGTGATGATGGTGGTGCTGATGATGATGATGATGGTGATAATGGTGATGGTGATGATGATGGTGGTGGTGGTGATGATGGTGATGGTGATAATGGTGATAGTGGTGGTGGTGGTGATGATGGTGGTAATGGTGATGATGATGATGATGGGACGTTGGTCAGATTTTTAACTCAGTTCTTCATCTCACAGCAAACATTTTCTCATCTCTTCAGCAGAGACAGAATCAAAGAAACTCTTTTCTGTGAGTCTGCATTGTGTGTGTGTGTGTGTGTTTGTGTGTGTGTGTGTGTGTGTGTGTGTGTGTGTGTGTGTGTGTGTGTGTGTGTGTGTGTGTGTGTGTGTGTGTGTGTGTGTGTGTGTGTGTGTGTGTGTGTGTGTGTGTGTGTGTGTGTGTGCGTGCGTGCGTATTTCTCTTAGTGACAACATCACTGCTTTGTCAGCTTCTCAGATGCTTTATTACTCATCACACTAATTGTCAGAGAACATTGGTTGTATAAAGATAAAAAGGTAGTAAAATCAATATGGTTGGCTGCTTTTTATCACACACACACACACACACACACACACACACACACACACACACACACACACACACACAAGCACTGACTTTGCACCAGCAGCTAATTGCCTAAGACAAAGAAGAACACCTATGATCTGTGTCTCCATCCGGTTTTTGTGGGGTTTGCTTCCTCCTCCTGTGGACTAATTCACTGCTCTTCTCCCTTCTTCTCTCTCCTCCAGTTCTGAAGCTCGGCCCAGAGGCCTTTAAATTTGACAGTGGTCTGGAGGCGGTGGCTGTTCGGCAGAATGAGAAGTACTACATTCTGAGACCGGAGGTCATCGAGACCTACTGGTACATGTGGAGGTTCACCCACGATCCCAAATACAGGCAGTGGGGCTGGGAGGCAGCGCAGGTACATAAACACGAATAAAACCATCCTGATCAGCTTCAAACCTACCAAAAATCTTATGGTTTATGGACGTTTAGGTTGTTTCTGAGAAGCTTCTTTGAATTTGAATGTAAATGTGAAGATTTCCTTTTGTTTCCATAACAAACTTTCTTCTGTGTGAAATCTTTATGAAAATAGAAAGAAAGCTGTGAATAGCAACAAACCTTCTATATGAGACCTAGCATGTCTTCTCTCTAGAAGTCTGCCTCTGATCTCCGTCTGTTGTTTTTTCCTCCTTTTCTGGCTGCCAGTCTGATTGTCACTTTCTCCATCTCCATTTTTAGCAGCTCTTTGTTTTTCTGAGTGGGAGTAAATGCATATGAGCCGAAGTGCCAGGCAGGTGTGTTTATTAGCTGTGATGGTTCAGAGGATGAGCGACACTAAAGAGAGCTGCTGCTGAAGGCCTCGTCTTCCTGTTGTTTAACAACGCTGCTAAACGTGCACTAATGCCAATGACAGGCCCTGTCTCTAGACCTGCTTTTATCTCATACACACTTCCTGTTGTTCTCAGCTGTTTGGTTCCTGTCTCACAAAGTTACACAGAATATTTAACTCTTACCATTTTCTCTTCAGTTGTAGGGTTAGGTGTGGTCTGTAACTATACCTAAAGTATCTATCGATAATGGCTTAAATCATGAAGCAAAGTCATTTAACCCTTTACAGTCTGATATTTGAAATTCTAGTCATTTAACTTGAACTATTTATCTACTGATAATAGAACATCTGTTATTTTACTTATATGCAGAACTCCTCCAGGCTTGTGTTCTCTGTGGAGATAAAACATCAACGTTGCAGAGCAAACAGAGTCAGTGGTAGAGTCGTGTTGCTGTTAGCCAATCAGAGGAGAGATGTCTGAATATTGGGAAATAAGTAATAAATCCTGCTGTTTTCTGCTCCCCACTTCTCTCGCTCACTTCTAGTTCCTGAAACAAGAGCGCTAGAGCTTTTTTCCCCACAGATATCGACTCACAAGGAATTAGTTCCTACTAGAGACCACTGCAGATGTGTTGAAAAAACGAGTGACGTTGGTCTTTAAACAACTGGTGTTGCTATAGAGAAACTCATGCAGCTGTAGGAATGTCAGCAGAAGAAGAGTTGACGGGAAGTATTCGCTCCATACACAAGTGTTACAAACATTTCAGCTCGTGGGCAGAGATTCAATCCTCTGAACCTGTAAGGATGTGTTCGTGCACCTTCTACCACATTACTGCCCTGTCAGAATATTTGGGTTCACCTTTATGCTCTAAACCAGGGGGCACTAACTCCACTCCTCCAGAACTACCAGCTGCTCTAAACTCTGTTTGTGTCTCTGCTGAAGATGAAACCAAACTCCACCTTTATGTTTTTCTTTCTTCTTTTTATTATTTTACTTTAAGGCTCTCTCCAGACGTTCTTCTTGATCGCACCTATAGTCCCGCCTACTCATGTCTCAGACACCTGGAGTTCTCTCTGGATGATGCCTCAAAGCTGTCTCTCTCGCTCTCTCTGACTCTCTCTCTCTCACATACACACACACACTCAGAGACTATGAGCAGACTCACGCTGGCCTCATAAATGACAGGAAGTGTGATTTAAAGCCTCTGCAGTGAAACCTGCTGACAGCAGAGAGGTCACTGGAGGTGAGGCTGTGAGATGAGGAGGGCAGAGACGCTGCTTTCATTCATCATCAACCAGGATCAGTCAGGATTTGTGTTCACATGATAAACTCGCTGAAATATTCTCACGTTTTAGTAGTGTGGTGCATCTGTTTAATAATCCTGCTATCCTGCGTGGGGCTGCTTTATATGAAGTCTGTGTGTTTATTGTCTTTAAAAAATTACATTATGAACCAGTGGGTGGATTAAACACTCCCAAAGTCTTTGTAAAACTACAACTTTTAGTCAGCTTAATTCAAGATGGCCGCCACATCACAAACATGGCTTCAACTCAGTCACTTTTACAGATACTGTGGGTCCATCACATCACACACTCTGAGCACTATAGCAGGCTGCCTCACCTGTTCTGTGGGACTTTCTCATCCATGTTGATGAAGTGTTGCTGCGTATTTAGGTATCGTTGTGTTAAAATAACGACCTATAGGAGCTGAGATGTAAAAGAAGAAGTAAATGTGCTTTTGATAATTATGTCATTAGTTTGTGTTAAGTGGGAATGTGAGTTAATGAAGACTTCTAGAGACTGAGGCCGCCACAGGCTAAACACACACACACACACACACACACACACACATATTAAGCAGCATTTCTCCCTCATTATGTGAAGAACAGAAACAAGGTGGATGCTAGAAAGCTGCTTCCTGGCTGTCTCTCGAGGACCGGTCTCTAATCTGTCACAAACAAACAAATTAATTACGGCGTGCTTTTATAAGCCTATTAAAATGTCCTCTCCTCCCCCACGGTTTCCCCTCACCCCTCCTTTCCTCCTCCTGTGAGCTTTACTCTCCTTTATTGTCCCGTTTGGACATCCATCTGCCTTCTATCCTTTGTGTGTTCTCTCGTGTTTTAACCCTTCCTCCCTCTGTCCTCGTCCTCTTTAGGCCATCGATAGGTACTGCCGGGTGAGTGGAGGATTCTCAGGAGTGAAGGACGTCTACTCGTCCACCCCGACCTACGACGACGTGCAGCAGAGCTTTTTTCTGGCCGAGACGCTCAAGTAAGTCGTTGAAGAGAAGCAGAATTGAATCAAACTGGTGGAACTGATGTGATTGTAGTGGTGGTGATTGGTTTATTATGCTGGCGCCACACACGGCGCGCTGGCTCCCTCTGCTGGCTGACACGTGTCCCCTCCGGTGTAACTGGATCTAATTCAGTGTTGACTGTCGTCTCTGTCAGTCCAGCTGATTGACGGCTCAGTAAAGCTGCTGATCCAACGCCCACACACACCATCAAACAGAGTAAATGTCAACTCACAGGATGACATTTCAGTCCCCGTGTGTCAGACAGCCTTCATGTCCCTCTCTCTGTCTCCTGCTGGTTTTCAGCCAATCACATCAAAGCATCCCGGTCACTGCATGCTGATTGGCTGCTGTTCTTTACAGAAGACAAAAACTAAATCCAACCTGTGATGCTGAACACAACCTGGAATACATTTTCTGACATTTCAGGCTGCAGTGTGGTGAATTTTACCAGAAAACAATAATATGAATCCATTTTTTAAAGTTTTTGGTCTTTTCCACACATTTTGAGGCTGGTGTATGTTTGAGGCTCTTATTGTGAAAGATTTGAGGAAGTTCTGTGAGTATTCCTGCTGTAGATGACGCCCAGACTGGTTTCAGAACAGACCTGAAGGTTTACCCAGTGAAAGCTCCCCCATTACCTTCTGTTACATTAATAATAAAAAATAGGGGTGTTCTATATCGGCTTATTACCGATATACCGATACTCCAAAATTTCTGATGCTAATATATGTGGGGCCTCATAAAAAAAGAAAGGCTAAATCATTTTAGGTAACCAACATCATCTCCTATCACGCACACACTTAAACTTTAAACATCATCAGTGCAAAACATGACAACTACTTCAGTTGTGCCAAAGAAACAAAAATGTCTCAAAAAGTAAACCTTGGACAACCCAGAAGATTGTTGTAGCTTCTTCTGGGGAGAAAGACACTTGTCAATGTTCAGTGGTTGGCAGCAGTGTGCCAGCCGATGGCCCCCTCCATGAGGCCACCACAGCTCAGCAGAACGCCAGTGTAGCTTCTTCTGGGGAGAAAAACACTTAGAGAGAAAATAAAGTTAACAGCTGAAATAACAGGAAATAATGCAATTAGAGAGTGGTGGTAGAAGAGAGTAGCAGAGTGTGGAAAGTGGTCAGTATGTCCTCCAGCAGTCTAAGCCTATAGCAGCATAACTACAGAGATAACTCAGGATAACCTTTTAGATGGAGGCATGTGGGAGGCAGGGCCAGGGAGAAGTCTTTAACGACTGTAGTCCCCTCAGTACACTCCACCTCCCTCTGCTCCCCACTCGTCTAAACCTGGGCTAACATCAGAATTTAACCATAAGCCCTATCAAATAGAAAAGTTTTGAGCCTAGTCTTAAAAGTAGACAAGGTGTCTGCCTCACGGACTAAAGCTGGGAGCTGGTTCCACAGTAGAGGAGCCTGATAGCTAAAAGATCTGCCTCCCATCCTAATTTTAGATATTCTAGGAACCACCAGTAAACCTGCAGTCTGAGAGCAAAGTGCTCTGTTAGGAACATATGGAACAATCAGATCACTGATGTATGATGGAGCTTGTTTATTAAGAGCTTTATATGTGAGAAGGAGGATCTTAAAATCTATTCTGAATTTAACAGGCAGCCAATGTAGGGAAGCTAAAACAGGAGAGATGTGGTCTCTCTTTTTAATTCTCATCAGAACTCTAGCTGCAGCATTTTGGACCAGCTGAAGACTTTTGACTACATTCTGTGGACCTCCTGATAGTAATGAATTGCAGTAATCCAACCTTGAGGTAATAAATGCATGAACCAGTTTTTCAGCATCACTCCTGGAAAGGATGCTTCTAATCTTAGCAATATTCCGAAGGTGGAAGAAGGAAATCCTACAAACCTGTTTAACGTGGGATTTGAATGACATGTCCTGGTCAAAGATTACACCGAGGTTCTTTACTTTGTTCTCGGAGGCTAATTTAATACTGTTTAGATCAGGTGATTGACTAAGCAGTTTCCTTTTCTGAGGTTCTGGCCCAAAGATGATAACTTCAGTCTTGTCTGGATTTAACAGCAGAAAGTTTAGAGTCATCCAGATTTTTATGTCTTCAAGACAAGCCTGTAGTCTACCTAACTGATTAGGTTCATCAGGGTTTATGGATAAAAAGATAATTCAGGTGTTTTTTATTTGCTGCTTTGTGGGCTAATTCCATTTCCCCCCAACACCCTCAGGTACCTCTACCTGCTGTTCTCCAGTGATGACCTCATGCCGTTGGAGAGCTGGGTGTTCAACACAGAGGCCCACCCTCTGCCTGTCCTCCACCTGGGGAACATCACGCTGCCTGGCAGCGAGCCCGCTCAGCGGTAGACGGACCGTCCTCCTCCTCCACAGCACCAGGGGCCACCATCTTTCTGTCTGCCTGCCCAAAAACCCACCCACCATCACCGGACACACTTCCATTCAGACTCTTTCTCTGCGTTAGGACAGCAGTCCTGGTCTGGAGGAGGCGAGACGCCTTGGCTCTGACTCTCAGGCTGTGCTGAACTTCTGGATGGTGGGTGTGTTCGGCTTCAACAGACTCCAGACCAGAGGCTGGATTTAGGCTTTTCTTAGTTTCTCTTTTGATCCGAGTTCATGAAGGAGGTCAGTGGGACTAAACGCTGATCAAGGTTCTGTTGTTTTCACCCAGACACTAGGACTAGTGGACCTCAGTGTCTGTTGACTTTTGATTTGGACAACTTGTTATTGGGGACACAGGGTTGAGTCCCAGCCCTCTGCTTCTCCACCTTCTGTTTACTCTCCATCAGACAGAGCCGGACCTGTTGGATGGTGAAGGACCCTCAGAGTCCTCTGAGCCTCTGTTTTCAGAATAATCACACGTGGAAAAGGAACTGATCATGGACAGCAGCAGGCCAACCCCCACCTCCACCTTTCCCAGTTCCTCCACCAGTGAAACCATTCTGCTGCTACGTGTTAGGAAGCTGCCTTCTCATCAGACATGGCGCCGTTCCCTTCAGCCTCTCACATCTTTCTCATTATTTTCCGGTGGGAAAGCTGAATGTTTGTGTCTGTGGTGGTTCTGCTGTGAGTCTTTAGTTTGTGCACTTTGTACAGGGTGGACAGTAGGGGGCGTCGCACTGAAGGAGGTGAATAAATGAAGTCATCACGTCACCTGCTCTCCATTCCTGGTCGTTGGAGTCATAATAATCTAACATTTACGGTCGGGTCGGGTTCTGATGAATCTGCTGAAGGGATGAAGAAAAGTTTCTGCCTCTTTTTGTCACAAATGTTTCAGGACAGAAAACAAATTTAAACACGAGTAAATAAAACCAATCATTTCTTTTATGCAGGTGACTTTGTTTTGAGAGTTTCCAGGTGGAGCTGCTCACACACTTGCCTGTTGCTCCACCTGTCAGATCAGAAATCACAGAGTTTATGTGAGTCTCAGGTTGGTAACAGAAACATAAAAACATCAAACGGAACAAATGAGCTGAGCTGAGGTGTGTGTGGGGGGTACCTGACCACCCTGGTGAGGACGTGATCAGGAGCAGAAGGATTTTCTGTTTGGATTCTGCTTCAAATGCAATAATTAATTTATATTTAGATAAAAAATAACTGGTTAAGGAGACATTTAGGGTCTAATGAGGCGTTTCTGTGTCAAACTTCTAAAGCATCATCTTACCTGTTGTAGACAGCAGCTTCAGTTTATGTCCTCCAGGTGTGATGAGCTGTTTCTCCACTGAGATGCTGTTCCAGAAGCCATCCCAGAGCAGGTGAGAAGGTGATTGTGATGTTCTCTTTCTGTTGATTCAACCTCTGACCGGTGTTTAGGAGACGGTTCAGGTTTTCTGAATCCTGGTTTAACAAACTCTTGATTAGTCCCAGGACCCAAAATGGTTAAAGGGCTCTGTTAGCAGAGCCACATGGTGCGATGGAGGTCAGTCTAGCAGCTTCTACTGCTGTCACACACCACTGCTGCTCTAAACTGCAAATTTTAGCTTTTAATCTCTTCTCTTCAGCTCATAAATACATAAAAATGAGTGAAACAGCAGAAAAAGTCTTTTCATCCATCTGAAATCATCTAAGCTCAGCATCAGTCCTCAACAGGCTTTAGTTTAGTTCACCCTTAATACCCCATCCCCATGTCTTCATCATCATCTCCATCAGCAGTAAGGAGACCTGGGCGGCCATGCTGTGGCTTTTGAAAACTGAGTGTTCTGTATTTGTATTTTTACTGAGAGTTAAATGAAAGTATCTGTAAATATGTTTAAAACTGAGACACAAATTCAATAAAGATGTTATGAAAAGTGACCAGAAGTCAGATCATGTCTGTGTGGGGGTGTCCCACTAAACACCCACACCTGTCTGGGCCTTAAGGAGGAGGAGCAGCACCTCCTCACCTACAGGAGTCAGCCGAGGTGCTTCAGGAGTCTCACTAGCCTTCCTCCTGGAGGATTACTGGACACTGGGAGGAGTTCCAGAACATCCCAGAGGGATTCTGTATCGTCGCCTTCCCCAGGAGGAGATGGAGCGTGTTGCTGGGAGGAGGGATGCTCTCCTACAGATGATGGTACCAGTGATCAAGAGGTGAGAGGGTGGGGACAGGTCTACAGTCCATCACAGGACCTTTGGTTTGTATTTTCTACTACTTGGTGTCATCGCGACTAAAAATATTAAGAAAACTTTGCAAAAGAAAACTGTTTGGTTCTGTTGGACCTGTTTTCCTGCTCCAACACAGCTGATCCAATGATGTAATCACCTCTTCAGCAGGTCTTCGTGTTCTCCAGGAGCCCGTTAGTCACTGATTGATTCAAACCAGGTGTGTTGGTGCAGGTAAACATGAAAACCTGCAGGTGGGCCTTGAGGACCATCCATTTATCTGTAGACCTGAGTTTTTTGTGCACCACTTTTGAGCAGCTCCTGTTTTTACAGATCTGTATGAATA
>SSNS01000721.1:2269-52571 GCA_006937985.1 Aphyosemion australe | reverse complement strand
AGTTAAATTAGTGAGAAGATGGACAACAAAGAGGAATCCAGCAGCTCTGTCCTCACCTGGGAGCAGGTGAGCCGTCTGAATGAAGTCCTGACTGAGGTTGTTCCTGTTCACGGACGAGGGAACTTCCCTACCTTAGAGGTCCAGCTGAGCGATATAGTGGCCCGGGTTCGCTCCCGCCTGGAGTTGAGTGGCATCTGGGTGAAGGACATCCGTCTCAACGGCTCCACAGCCAGCCATGTGCTGGTGCAGGACATCGACTGGAGCTACAAGGACCTGGACGTCATCTTCAGGGTGGACCTGCCGACAGAGGCCGAGTTCAAGCTGGTTAAGGATGTTGTGCTGAGCATCCTGTTGGATTTCCTGCCTGAAGGTGTGAACAAAGACAAAATCACACCCTTGACTCTCAAAGAAGTTTATGTCCAGAAGCTGGTGAAGGTGAACACGGAGCAGGACCGCTGGAGCCTCATCTCTCTTTCCAACAATAATGGCCGCAACGTGGAGCTGAAGTTTGTGGACTCGATACGCCGGCAGTTTGAGTTCAGCGTGGACTCCTTTCAGATTGTCCTGGACTCCGTGCTTTCTCACTATGAGCAGTCCCAGTTGCCCATGTCCCAGTCCCATCACCCCACTGTCCTGGGGGAGAGCATGTACGGGGACTTCAGCACCGCGCTGCACCACCTCCGTAACAAGCTCATCGCCACCAAACGGCCCGAGGAGATCCGTGGCGGCGGCCTGCTGAAGTACTGCAACCTGCTGGTGCGCGCCTTCCAGCCGGCTAGTCAGGAGGAGTTCAAGGCCCTGGAGAGGTACATGTGCTCACGCTTCTTCATCGACTTCCCCGACATCGGGGAGCAGCAGCGTAAGGTGGAAGCCTACCTCCAAAGCCACTTCATTGGAGAGGACAAGAGCAAGTACGAGTACCTCCAGATCCTGAGGAAAGTGGTGAACGAGAGCACGGTGTGCCTGATGGGCCACGAGCGGCGGCAGACGCTCCAGCTCCTGGCCTCCATGTCTGTGAGGGTGCTGGCAGAGCAGAGCGCCATCCCCGACGCGTCCTGCGTCACCTGCTACTACCAGCCGGCGCCGTACGTCAGAGACCACAACTTCAGCAACTACTACGTGGCCAACCAGAACATTCCAACATGGCTGCCGTGTAACTGAGGAAGCGAGTCGGAGGACGACGGGACGATGTGGCTGCAGCTTTTGAGGAAAATCAGAATAAGAAAAAAAAATTGGTGGCAATAAAAGCTGTGATCCTCTCCAGACACACACCCAGTGTTGCTTTTGAGTTTGGAATCCTTCCTCATTCCTTATTTACAGAGGCGTCGATGATGTTGAGTAGAAAAGGACATTTTTAGGTCTTTTTTGATTTTTTTTTTGTGTGTTTGGATTTTCTCTGTGTGCCTTCATCTCCATGGAGACAAGTTCAGTGCCTTCACCTCCAGGTTTACCCTCCAGACCTTTAAATAAAGAAAGGGAAGTTGAAAAGCTGTAGCATCAAATTTGATTTCCTTGTTAAAAAAAAAAACAAAAGTAAAAAGTCTGAAAAAAATCTAAATGTAGAAGAAAAGAGCTGATTGGTCTGACCCTCAGTGTTTAAGGGGAAGAGGTGGCACACGAAGAGCACTTTGTTTTAATTCACTTTGACACGGCGCCATCGTGAGCCTGATGGATGTAAACAATCCAGGACTTCATTGTTGTTATTCCCACTGTGAATCTCGGAGCATTCGGCTCCTCTCCTGGTTAATCCAGTTTACGGAGTGCTGTTTTCACTCGGGAACTTGTCAGACACCTCTGTGGGTTTTGTTTTTGTGGTTTCTTTGACGTCTTTGTAAGTTTTTTTTTTTTTTCCAAAGAGGTAGTGAGAGGCTGGCGGTGTGTGTGTGAGTGACAGGACGGGTGGACGAGGCCCGCTTGTGGACCATTGGCCGTCTCTTCCCTTATAAGGAGCAGCACATGGAGCCCTGCAGGGCTGCCCCTCACAGCCATTGCAGGCTTGACGGCGGTCCTGAAACCAGATCCTGTTTGTGACGCGGCTCTCAGAATACGGGCCGTCTATAATAATCTCCTCCTCCCTGGGGAATTTCAGAGTAGGAACTAGAACTGTATATGTCGTCCTAGCTAGCTAACAGCTGAGTCATTTCCTGTCCCCCATCAGGTGCGTTTGAACCCCTTTTGTGGTCTTGAGAGGATGGACCTGACGTCTCTCTTTTCAGACTTTGAGTTGATGACCGAGCAGCCCGTTAACCCGTCTATTTGTGGAAAAGTCTATTATTAGTGTTAATGTTGCAGCGCGGCATGGCTAGCTGGCGGCTAACGCTCCAGCCTGTCCCGCTCCTCTTTGACCCCCTACTGTTGGACAGGACATGACCTTATCTGGGTGGAGGAAGACCCTCGCCCTGTCCCGTCCAGAGCAGAGGCAGCTTTACCACCAGCAACACAAACGTGCCTTTTTCTGTTGGGAGAGTTTTTGTTTTAATTGGGTTTTTAATGGTGAGCAGAGGGAAAAGTCTGGATAGTTAGTTTCATTTGTGCTTTTTTAAAACCCTGAGAAGCTTTGCTGCAGGTTTTGGTTCCAGCAGCTTGTCTAGTTTGAGAGCAGGAATCTTTTGGATTGAGTTTGGATGTTTTCTTTCTTTTCAGTCCCCAGACTTTCCCCTAGACCCGTCTGGTCGGGTCTGGCACCGGCGGCCATGGTTTTCTGAACATTAGAGCTCCTCCTAGTTCTGTTCTGGAGGAACGTGGATAAGCTAACGTGGTTTCCAGGAACATTCTGGAGCGTTGGAGGTCAGAAGCTCCTCCTCTGGTCTGGATGCTCCTTCTCCTCTCTGGAGGAGGACAGCAGATTTCTGTCTGACAGCAGCGGGGTCTTATCTGTTGATCAGAATGTGTCCACTCAGTTTTCACTAAACGGTGGACTTGAAGTCCGCAGTGATTCTCATCGGCGTCACGTTGACGATAGGATTGAGGCTTTTTTTTCTCAGCCTAGAGTAAATTAATCCCACGCCCACTTCTGTGTGTTTACGGCTGCTTTTCCCCGTGTGGGTGGACGCTGTCCTGAGTGAAGGTCGGGCCCAGTCCCCTCCTGTGTGTGTGGGTGGGTGGACGTATGAACCCTTTGTGAGGGACGAGAACTGAAAAGGTTGAGGTGTAGTTTTTATGTTGTCCTCCACCTGTCTTTCTACTGTGGGTCTGTCTGCCTCCCTGTCTTTGTTCAGGCTGTAGTGTGTTTATTACTCAGCCTGGCTTGTCTTACAGCAGCGGACTGATGGAGGTCGTCCTGGAGCAGCAGATCTCTGTGTGTGTGTGTGTGTGGGGGGGGGGTATAAAATGTTGCACCTTTACTATTTTTTTGGTGAAAGCAAATGAGCTGTGTCCGCTTTGTAACGATGAATATGATGATTATGATTTTCATTTTTCAGCACTTTTACCTCACCAGAGTTTTTCCTTTGTGGATGGAAAATGTACACCAGGAAGTGTGTGTGAAACGGAAACCATGAATAAAGATTATTAAGTGCACGGTTGGCCTCGGTGCTTTCATCTGTTCAGTTGTTTTACTAATAAAGGTACGAGGATTTGAATCATTGGGATGATGACTGCGAATCCCGGTTCTGTGTGGAGCTGACCTGCTCTCATGCATGGTGGGGGTCCTGCAGACCAAAAACATGCTCGTTGGGTTACCTGGAGATTGTCCCTAGGTGAGTGGTGTCCCTGTGGCGCAGAGACCAGTCCAGACTGCCCCCCCCCCCCCTACTCAGGAATACGTACAGTAGTTCAGCCTACTGACTCAGGAAATATGCGATTTTATTCTGAGACTTTTAATTTGACCAAATCAATACCGTCTCTAACAGAATTATTCTTTGGTCTTTTGGACATGTCTCTGTAGACCAGGGTTCTGTTACCATCTCTTTGATCATGGACAGAAGTTTAATGACTTTAAGTAACCCTCATCATTCAGAATGGATGAGATATTTCCCATGGTGCTTCACTCTGTCAAAGGAGGTCCTAATCAAGTTCTGTTTGCTTTAGTTCTGGTTCTGAACAGCTTCCCGACTCCTCTACAGTCTTGTGGTCTTCCTGACAGGAAGAGGTTAGTGGGGAGCTCCGTTGGCCCAGCAGTCCCTTCAGAACCCCCCGCCACACACACACACACAGCTAAAGCTCAACTATACAAGTTGTTCTGAACCAAGTCAGAAGTTCCTTTAGGTTTTCATACTAACGTGTGTGTGTGTGTGTGTGTGTGAATGACCTTCAGCTGGTTTTAGGTTATTACCTGTAGAACAGACCTAGTTAAAGCTGTTTATTTTGAAGATGGGGGCCATCTTGGATCTGGTTGTAGACCATAGGTGTTTCTCAATGTCATGAAGCCTTGCCACACCTTAAGGCGCCTTGCTTACGAGGACACTGTCCTTTCTTGGTCAAAGAAAGCGGTTAAATGGAACAGACTTACCCCATGTGATCACGGCTGGCCAGAGCCCACCCCCTGCTTACGCGCTCTGTTTACATCCCGCCCATCATAGTAGAGTTGAGTTTCAATATAGCTCTATATCGAGCCTTTTACTTATTTAATTGTGTATATGTTGGTTAAATCACATGTGTAAGAGTTAAGTAGCTTACCTGTTAGCCACCAAAGCTGCAACTACTAACCAACTAACCAACCATAGATAACTGCTTTGGATTTGAATAAACATTTTACATACAAGCCCAATAGCTACAATTATTTGACTTACATTTAAACTGGAAGTTTACCCCTGAAGTAGCTGCTGCTGGCTCCTGATCATATCTGTTTGAAAATACCGCGCTGCATTCTGGGAAATGTTTGACCAAGAGAAGGCCTTGGCAGTTCCTGATGACGTATCTCCTAGGACCTAGGCAACCGGGGTGAAACCAAGGCATCAAGGCGAGGTTCCTTGAGATTGAGAAACACTTGTCTATGTTGTAGACGAGCACCCCATGAAGACTTCCTGGTTCTTTATTAGATGTTTCAATAAGACAAACACACGGGACACCAGCGAAAACAAATTCATGACCGAGTTATTGTAAATATTACTGATCAAAGATCAAACACTCTAAGAACTTTCTCAATGTTTCCTGCTGAGATGTCCTGAAGGACACCTGCAGACGTCCTTCAGCAGGTCGGCGTGCAGCCAGCAGGAGGAGCAGATGGTGTCAGATCTGCAGCTCATTACTCTACATGGATGCTGATTAGACGGAGACATGGGAGACACGTCATAAAGGTTCCTCTGAAGACGTCACAGTGGAGGAGCAGGAGGACAAACAACAAAATCTGAACAGGGACACACACACACACACACACACACACACACACACACATACACACACACACACTCTGCTCTGTGCTAGATGAACATTGTGTTTCCCCTCTGCCTGCCTCTATCAGTAATTTTCTAGAATTTTTCCATTGTTTGACCTGTTGTGTGTTTGTGTGTGTGTGTGTGTGTTCAGGTTTCTCGTGTTTATGCACAACTTTTGTGTGTATTAGAAACTCAGTACAGACAATGCTAAAGGGTTTAGGTGAACATCACTGCTCCCATAGTCAGATTACCTCTGAAAGGGGTCAGGTTAAAGGAAAATTCCTGCTTTCACCTGCAGGAACTTGGGAATGGGATGGATTTAATGTTTATTACATAAAAATCTCATCTGATAAAAGGAGAAACATCTTTATTAAAGTTTCATTCATAAATGTGTGTTTAAACCTGTGGGCGAGGGACCTGGGGTGATCTTTGAACCTTTGCTCATCAGGAGGAGGAGAATGAGTCAGGGCTGGTTTCAGAGAGATGAGTGAAGGTTGTTGAAGCAGCATCAGTGGAAAAAGAGGCTGAAGAGGGCAGATTACCCATGACTCACTGACCTCAGATCAGTCAGCCAGGGTCCTGATGGAAAACGGAATGTGATAAGGGTTAAAACACACACACACACACACACACACACACACACACACACACACACACACACACACACACACACACACACACACACACACACACACACACACACACACACACAGGCTCTGTTTCTACAGGAGGAGCTATAATTTCATGTAATCAGGTTTAATCCGCCCATCTGTGTTCAGATGATTCAAACATGAAGGTTTGAGTCATCTGGAACGTTTACGGCTGTAGAAGCAGCAGCACCTGAGAACACCTGGATCACAACCTCCCCTCCAGCTGGAGGCTACCTGGACTCTGACCTGAGGACCAACAAGAAGACGTGTGAGAAGTCCAGCTGCTTGTGTAAACTCTTCAGCCGTCCAAGAGATCGGTGCAAGCTGAGCAAACAGCCACTGCCTCCATCACCTCCCCCAACATGGAGGAGACCAAGGTCCTGAGAAACAGGTGAGGGGTGGAGTCCTGGTGGAGAGCAACCTGTGGCTGAAACAGAGAAAAACAAAACAACTGAGAATCTGTGTGTTCTCATGCTGCTGCACGCGCTGGTGGTTCGCTTCCCAGAAACACACGCACGCACACACACACACACGCACACACACACACACACACACACACACACACACACACACACACACACACACACACACCTGACCTTAAACCTAACATCAATATCTGTTATTTTTGACGTGATGCTTTATGGTTGGTATCTATCTCTTCTCCTTACAGGTTAGGGTTAGGAGACAGATTATGGGATGTATGGAGACAGATTGTGATTAAACACTCGTGTAGTCTAGCTGTGATGCTTCTGCAGTGAAACCTGTTAGATTAGGTGGTAAATGATCTTCTTAACTTCCAGCTGCTGGAGTTAAAGATTCTGAAACCAACAGCCAGCTGAGCTCTCACAAATAACTCTCCTATTTACATACTGAAACAATTCCTCATGTCTGTATGTTGCCATGGAGATTTAATCCCTAATGACACAGGACAACCGGATTTAGTCTAAATACATGAATAAATACTAATCTAACTATTGATGACCAGAGATGCATGCAGGTCAACAGGTCAGACCCACCTATGAGAGTTTAACAGCTGCAGCAACCCTTCGCTGATCTCCACCTTTAGCTACAAACCGTTTTCACCCTGGCCTTTTCTCACCTGACTCTGAATGGCATTAAGCAGAAATGTTTGTGTGTTGGTTCTTTTATGCATCTTTAGGTAAACAATTGGAAATAAAACAATTTTTAAATAATATTTTGAATGTCCACCCAGGTGAACCAAACTCTGACTGATGTCTTTGGCAATCAAACTTAATGTTTAATAAAATTATAGCTTAGAGTAACAGTAACAGGTGTCTGTTTACACAGTCCTGGTAAATAAGTAAGTGCACCCTTCTCCAGGATCTAATGAAAACCTGCATTGTTCTAAAACTAAGGGAATACAACAGCAAATCAAAACCTGATCTGGAGTCAGCTGACTGTCACCATGACTGTAGAAATACATGTGGAGGCTCCAGGAGCGTCGTGTTTACATGCCTGCATGTTTCTGCTCAACGTGCTAGAGATGTTCAACAGTCTGATTGTGTGTGTGTGTGTGTGTGTGTGTGTGTGTGTGTGTGTTCTACATCTCAACATAAACATCAGGTTAAACAGGTTGTCTATCCAATGAAACATCTCTGTAGTAAACTCTAGTCTGGTTTGTCCCCCTGGTGGAACCAGCTCACCATGACCTTCTGACCCTGTGAGGACCCCCCCCCACACACACACACACACTCAGCAGTAATCAGGCGAGCACACTTCTGCCACAAGGCCACATGTTTTGCCTGTGATGGAGAGATGCTAGCTGACCGTTCACACACACATTTACTCCAGATCCTTTTCACACAGATTCTGCAGAAATATCAGGTCAACCTTTACTGTCGATGTATCACAGGATGAACATCAACACCTGTAGAGGCAATAATCAGTGTGTGTGAGCCCGCTAGCTAAATCTGAGTTTAAATCTGAGGCATCAGATGAAATAAACCTCAACAACAGAACAATGTAAACAAATAAAATGGCTTTTCCACCTCATCAGTAGAGCAGAGGGAACCACACTCACGCTCCAACATTCCTGTTATTAATTCCTAATCTGGACAGTTTTCTTTAATCATCTGGAAATCAGACCTGCGTCTCCAGATGAAGACGACGTCATACAGGACAGAACATCTGGGCTTCTCCAGAGCCCTGATGTCCACGGTCATGAGGAGTCCAACACATGTGCTATTAGAGTGAACCCCTCTGACCTCCAGGACTTGTTGTTTTGATGCTGTTTAGATCATCTGTTCGAGGTTCTGGAGTCGTGTGTTTGGACGTGTGAGAATGTGTGAAGTCTGATTTGTAGCTTTTAGTTTTCTCCTGGTTTTCCCTGCAGGCGTCCATGATGGAGCAGGAAGATGAAACAGCTGCTCGTCATGTTTGGTCTGCAGTCTGAACGCAGACTCGTCCTGCTAACAAATGCTAGTGACATACACGCTGTCTCTTAACCCTTTAAAGCCTGAGACATGAAAGAACAGTCAAAAGATTGATCTATTTATAGCTGGTGTCAATAAATCATCTAATTATTGAAACCATGTTATTACAATAGTCATAACTGTAGCGTGAGGGCTATTGCCACATATTCAAAGATGGATCAATAAAATGTAATAATTCATATAAATATGAATTATTAATCTTAATGATCTTTGAATGTTAATTTAACATTAATCTAGGTTCTTTTACCTGTAGGTAATCCACACACTTCAGAATAATTCAGACAGAGTCAAGAAAATAGTTATAAAAATAAATTTAATACTATATTTCTCAATCAATGATGACACAGGACAATTTGCAATGAATGATGGTTATAAACAAGATACTGAGACAATTAATGAGGTGATGTAGTGCAAGCTAGATGAGGTTGCCTAATCAGCATTAAGTGTCTTAGATCCTATGATGTCTGGGTTAAATCAAATCTGGATGTTTTAATAAGTTATCAAATTAATAAAGACCATTTGACACCAGCGTGCAGGGCTACTTCACCTTGTGTGCGGAAGCTCCCGGTGACTCAAGGGTCAGTAGAGGTCGTGGCTGACGAGTGTCAGTGAGGAGGCCTCAGGCATGGAGCTGTAGCAGGCCCGGATGCGAACCGATGGTCTGGGTGACTTCCAGGTGACTGCGTCGTCTGGTGGATTTGGTTTAGCTTAGAGGCAGTTCACAAAAATAGTTGATCTCGATCAAAAAGAGAGGATGGTTTCTTATATTATTAATTATTAAGCGTTGCTTTTCCCCGGCCGGCCAAACCAAGGAAGCATAGCTTGTTGTCTTAGGCTCACCCCTTTGAGAGGAGGTGACCTAGTCAGGAGCTTGGTTTGTTTCAGGAACTCCTTTAGGAACTCCTTTAGGAACTGAAGTGTTCTGGCCGACACGGGAGTTTTATTATTCTAATTGTTTATAAATTTGAGCAAATCAAATTTGGACACATTAGAGTAGGCGTTACCAAGTTACCTCAGACACCAGTTTCATCAACACTTAAGGATGAATCAGCTTAACGTGGTGTGACTTCTTAACTTAATGTGAGTGTGAATTAAATATTCAAACACAATACTATTCTTTGTGGATATTTATCAGATGATAATTAGCATTACTTGAATGAATCCTAAATGTGTAATTAAAGATATGAAATACAGGAACAACATTCATTTTAACCATCATTCTTATTATTATATGATGATTCAAACAGTATGATTTATGCATTCAGATTATATTTGTAAAAGTATTTCACGAGTCAGGAAAGATGAACTTTATTCGAGAAAGATAGGAAAGTCTTTGCGAAATCCTTGAGTTTCTTCCTCGAGTCGTGATGTCGCCTGCTGGATAAGCTAGCGGCACCTAGACCAAACTAAGATAGATGTCTCTGGGCAGATATCAGAGTCTCTTCTGCAGCCTTGGCTGCAGCCTGTAAGTTAAAGTGTTACACAGTTCATTTAGGAGAAAAACTAAGGATTGATGTCGCTACATAACAAACTAGGAAGTTCCTGAAGAAACTTTGATGGATCCTGCCATCAGTTTGGTTTGCTTTTGCTGCTAATTTTAGTCTTTTCTTTAGCAGGTAAAATGCTTGAGGACATGTTCTCCTACAAACACGACCTGGCCCAGAAAACTTAATAAACAAGACACAAAGGCAGAAATTTGAAAATTCTTCATCAGCAAGTGGAGAATGTGTGCAAGAATACAGACAACTGGATGTCAAAAGGAATGAATTTATCTATGAAAGTATGTAAATGAGGGTGATCTAGGTGATCAACAGGAGCAGCAAACGTGGTAAAGTTTAGATTTAAAGGTTTTAAAGTCATATGCTGCTGCGGCCAAGCTTTTGAAGAAGATGAGTTTAAAGCCATACGATGCAACTTTTTCATATTTTAAATCATGTTCTTGAGCCAGTTTGTGCTAAAATGACCCTTTACAGGTTTAATGAAATGTCACTCAGACCACCACCGCCCTCTGTGGCCAGAATACCACACTTGCAACTTCAGAGTGCCGGTCCGGTCTCTGTTGGACTTAGTAAAGTGGAGCTGACATGCCTGGTGCTGCAGTCTGCTTCCAGCATGTTTCCTGCATGTTTTAGATCATGAACACAGCTGATTTGTTTGATTTAGTGATGAACCGCTCCTGTAGACACTAATGAAGGCTGAGGAGACATTTCAGCAGTTAGATTAAGGTGTTAAAAAGATGAACGCGCAGCGTGGAGATAAGTTTCACTTTTGCTTTCACTAACAAACACTAGGGGGTGCTAAAAACAAGCCAAAACTACCAAGTATCCCTTTAACTTTTTCACTAGACCTAGTGTGATATTTAATGTGATATTTATAGACAAAAAGATGCACCAATAAGTAATTTGATAACCATAAAAATGTGTGATTTCTTAAATGGAACACATTTGTAGTCAGGTTCTTATTTCTATTCTCAGTTCAGAGATGGCTGTGTGTGTGTGTGTGTGTGTGTGTGTGTGTGTGTGTGTGTGTGTGTGTGTGTGCAAGGGTCTACAAGTCTGTAAATGTGGCTTCAATTGAACATTTCATCATCTCACCAGCTGGGCTGCCAGTCTCCGTCTCCAAAACGCGCTGACACCAGGGTCAAAGTTGGCACATGCTCCCGTCAACTTTTTCTTTATAAATCACGTTTGTGTAGAAAATGAGTGACAGTTTTCTATCTGGGGCTCCTCTGGTGTTGATCTACCTGCCTAGTCTATGATGCCTGGCAGGAGCTTCCATGTTGTACAGGTAGTTGGAGGGTGTGGGTGGGTCCCAGGGCCTGGTGTAGTCCAACCTTTCATGTGTGAGGCGGTCTTGGACGTTCCCACTGTGATCTATACTGGTTCCTAGAGTGCTGTGACCAGCTCTTAGATCATGCATCCATGGATAAGTGTTATGTTAGGCCTCCTTCTTCCAGATGCCTCTACACTATTGTTCAGTCTCAGCTCTTGTTTGGTCCCCTGGAGATCACGGTTTATTCTCCTGGTCTGGACTTCTCTAACACATCTCCTCAGGCAGGAGCCAAAGCTGTCAGACGTCAGCGTTAAGACCTTCCCAGATGGGGGACAATGCTCCTTGTGGCCTGTAGAAAGTAATTACTGGATGGACGTCTACAACAGAGTATTTCTGAGCTTTAATTCAAGATGGCCGCCACAGCTATTGAACATTTAGAACTTGGGCCACTTCACGTGTTCGTAACAAGAGTGTTTTGCACGGGAATTAACGGACAACACAAGACTCAGCTTCAAGTTGTAATTCAGATTTGAACAGAAAGAGTTTCTCAACATCAGATGAACTGAAAACAGGAGCTAAACAGACGCTCATCTGCTTTTGGAACAAACTAAAAATAAAACTAGAAACACGTTCACGGAGAAAAGGCATTTTTAATTAGAGTGTAAAAAACAGAACAAACCCTAACAGTAAACATCACTTTAGAAATCCCAAACGCTGAGGACAGACTGCTTTTATTACACTGAAACGACACATAATAAAAAATGTTTTGGCTCAATTAAACATTCTGACAGAATCACAGCTCATGTTGACCCAGAACAGCTGATTTTTGATTAACGTTTAGCTTTTTAAGCTTTACTCTTCATGCATCCATCTGTTAAACGTCTGTGTGTGTGTGTGTGTATGTGTCAATTTAGTTCTGCTGAAAATGTTCAGAGAAATATTTTATTTATTGAGCAGGTCACTGTTTTTTAGTGTTTCTGGATGGAATTTTAAATGAAGCACAACAAACTGAAGCAGCTTCTCCGTCTTAGATGAATCTCCAAAAATCCGTCGATAGCGTTGACTGACACCTGACCGACACGCGCATCGGCATCGAGATATCTGGCGTTTGACTAAAGGAGGTCCGGTTCCTGACGGGGAGGAGAGAGGAGCTGTTGGAACCAGACACAGCTCTTTAATCACCAGGTTAAAACAAACATCTTGTCAGACCTGTCACAATAACAGCTGTAAATCTGATTTTAGCGTTTGCACATAAAGCTTTCAGAGGAAAAATGAAGCCGTGGTAGTGATTGAGTTGGTTTTGGAAACAAATGAGATTTATTAGAGCAGCAGAAGTGTATTCCCAGTAACCGTCTCCCATAACAGACTGGTTAAAGCAACAGAGATGGGAATGGTTTCTGCAAGACAAGAAACTCCGATGAGATTAATAATCAGATTAAGAAATGATTCGGAAAGTTCCTCCTTCATTGTTGTAAATTTTAATTCCTAAACCTAAAATGGATTTCCTCCCTTCAACCCGGATCAGACCCACCCCTTCAGGCCAATTAAAAATGGAACATCCCAAACTGGTTTCAGTAACATGTGGATATGAGGGATTATCAGCGGAAAACATCCTTCCAGATCAGATTCCTGGTGTCTGACGGGATTCCAGAGGCTGTAGAAGACACCAAGACCCAAACTAAAGAGAATTTTAGCCATTTGAATAAATTTTTCTGTGTCAAAGTTATTAAGACGACACATTTAGTCTTAGTTTTGGCTGCATCCAGACTAGCCGTTAGCTCATCAGTCCTGTGAAGTTTATTTCTACAAACGGAGGCTGTTCAGGAAGCTGAATTTAAAACTTTCACACAGAAACATGATTCAAAGGGTTGACGGCCCCTTTAAGGTAACTGAAGAGTCCAACATGGACGCCAAGCAGCAGCTAACCGTAGGGCTGTCCACGTGTTACAGCAAAGGTCCGATGGTTCAACATGAGACATCAGTGGCTGTAAATATGGAGCCACAGCCATTAAAGCTCAAACAACAACGATCAGCATGTCCTGGAGCCTCCATGGTGTTCAGCTCACGGCATCATACATAAATGAATAAAGATGATGATGTAATGCATTAGATAAGGAGGGTTTGGTGTGATGAAAGACGNAAGGGTCAGTAGAGGTCGTGGCTGACGAGTGTCAGTGAGGAGGCCTCAGGCATGGAGCTGTAGCAGGCCCGGATGCGAACCGATGGTCTGGGTGACTTCCAGGTGACTGCGTCGTCTGGTGGATTTGGTTTAGCTTAGAGGCAGTTCACAAAAATAGTTGATCTCGATCAAAAAGAGAGGATGGTTCCTTATATTATTAATTATTAAGCGTTGCTTTTCCCCGGCCGGCCAAACCAAGGAAGCATAGCTTGTTNAACCTGATCTGGAGTCAGCTGACTGTCACCATGACTGTAGAAATACATGTGGAGGCTCCAGGAGCGTCGTGTTTACATGCCTGCATGTTTCTGCTCAACGTGCTAGAGATGTTCAACAGTCTGATTGTGTGTGTGTGTGTGTGTGTGTGTGTGTGTGTGTGTGTTCTACATCTCAACATAAACATCAGGTTAAACAGGTTGTCTATCCAATGAAACATCTCTGTAGTAAACTCTAGTCTGGTTTGTCCCCCTGGTGGAACCAGCTCACCATGACCTTCTGACCCTGTGAGGACCCCCCCCCACACACACACACACACTCAGCAGTAATCAGGCGAGCACACTTCTGCCACAAGGCCACATGTTTTGCCTGTGATGGAGAGATGCTAGCTGACCGTTCACACACACATTTACTCCAGATCCTTTTCACACAGATTCTGCAGAAATATCAGGTCAACCTTTACTGTCGATGTATCACAGGATGAACATCAACACCTGTAGAGGCAATAATCAGTGTGTGTGAGCCCGCTAGCTAAATCTGAGTTTAAATCTGAGGCATCAGATGAAATAAACCTCAACAACAGAACAATGTAAACAAATAAAATGGCTTTTCCACCTCATCAGTAGAGCAGAGGGAACCACACTCACGCTCCAACATTCCTGTTATTAATTCCTAATCTGGACAGTTTTCTTTAATCATCTGGAAATCAGACCTGCGTCTCCAGATGAAGACGACGTCATACAGGACAGAACATCTGGGCTTCTCCAGAGCCCTGATGTCCACGGTCATGAGGAGTCCAACACATGTGCTATTAGAGTGAACCCCTCTGACCTCCAGGACTTGTTGTTTTGATGCTGTTTAGATCATCTGTTCGAGGTTCTGGAGTCGTTTGTTTGGACGTGTGAGAATGTGTGAAGTCTGATTTGTAGCTTTTAGTTTTCTCCTGGTTTTCCCTGCAGGCGTCCATGATGGAGCAGGAAGATGAAACAGCTGCTCGTCATGTTTGGTCTGCAGTCTGAACGCAGACTCGTCCTGCTAACAAATGCTAGTGACGTACACCTGCTGTCTCTTAACCCTTTAAAGCCTGAGACAAGAAAGAACAGTCAAAAGATTGATCTATTTATAGCTGGTGTCAATAAATCATCTAATTATTGAAACCATGTTATTACAATAGTCATAACAAACTAGGAAGTTCCTGAAGAAACTTTGATGGATCCTGCCATCAGTGTGGTTTGCTTTTGCTGCTAATTTTAGTCTTTTCTTTAGCAGGTAAAATGCTTGAGGACATGTTCTCCAACAAACACGACCTGGCCGAGAAAACTTAATAAAGACACACAGGCAGAAATTTGAAAATTCTTCATCAGCAAGTGGAGAATGTGTGCAAGAATACAGACAACTGGATGTCAAAAGGAATGAATTTATCTACGAAAGTATGTAAATGAGGGTGATCTAGGTGATCAACAGGAGCAGCAGTCAACATGTGGTGAAGTTTAGATTTAAAGGTTTTAAAGTCATATGCTGCTGCGGCCAAGCTTTTGGAGAAGATGATTTAAAGCCATACGATGCAACTTTTTCATATTTTAAATCATGTTCTTGAGCCAGTTTGTGCTAAAATGACCCTTTACAGGTTTAATGAAATGTCACTCAGACCCCCACCACCCTCTGTGGCCAGAATACCACACTTCAGAGTGCCGGTCCGGTCTCTGTTGGACTTAATAAAGTAGAGCTGACATGCCTGGTGCTGCAGGCTGATTCCAGCATGTTTCCTGCATGTTTTAGATCATGAACACAGCTGATTTGTTTGATTTAGTGATGAACCGCTCCTGTAGACACTAATGAAGGCTGAGGAGACATTTCAGCAGTTAGATTAAGATGTGTTAAAAAGACGAACTCACAGCGAGGAGATAAGTTTCACTTTTGCTTTCACTAACAAACACTAGGGGGTGCTAAAAACAAGCCAAAACTACCAAGTATCCCTTTAACTTTTTCACTAGACCTAGTGTGATATTTAATGTGATATTTATAGACAAAAAGATGCACCAATAAGTAATTTGATAACCATAAAAATGTGTGATTTCTTAAATGCAACACATTTGTAGTCAGGTTCTAATTTCTATTCTCAGTTCAGAGATGGCTGTGTGTGTGTGTGTGCAAGGGTCTACAAGTCTGTAAATGTGGCTTCAATTGAACATTTCATCATCTCACCAGCTGGGCTGCCAGTCTCCGTCTCCAAAACGCGCTGACACCAGGGTCAAAGTTGGCACATGCTCCAGTCAACTTTTTCTTTATAAATCACGTTTGCGTAGAAAATGAGTGACAGTTTTCTGTCTGGGGCTCCTCTGGTGTTGATCTACCTGCCTAGTCAATGATGCCTGGCAGGAGCTTCCATGTTGTACAGGTAGTTGGAGGGTGTGGGTGGGTCCCAGGGCCTGGTGTAGTCCAACCTTTCATGTGTGAGGTGGTCTTGGAAGTTCCCACTGTGATTTATACTGGTTCCTAGAGTGCTGTGACCAGCTCTTAGATCATGCATCCATGGATGATAAGTGTTATGTTAGGCCTCCTTCTTCCAGATGCCTCTACACTATTGTTCAGTCTCAGCTCTTGTTTGGTCCCCTGGAGATCACGGTTTATTCTCCTGGTCTGGACTTCTCTAACATATCTCCTCAGGCAGGAGCCAAAGCTGTCAGACGTCAGCGTTAAGACCTTCCCAGATGGGGGACAATGCTCCTTGTGGCCTGTAGAAAGTAATTACTGGATGGACGTCTACAACAGAGTATTTCTGAGCTTTAATTCAAGATGGCCGCCACAGCTATTGAACATTTAGAACTTGGGCCATTTCACGTGTTCGTAACAAGAGTGTTTTGCACGGGAATTAACAGACAACACAAGACTCAGATTCAAGTTGTAATTCAGATTTGAACAGAAAGAGTTTCTCAACATCAGATGAATGAACTGAAAACAGGAGCTAAACAGACGTTCATCTGCTTCTGGAACAAACTAAAAATAAAACTAGAAACACGTTCACGGAGAAAAGGCATTTTTAATTAGAGTGTAAAAAACAGAACAAACCCTAACAGTAAACATCACTTTAGAAATCCCAAACGCTGAGGACAGACTGCTTTTATTACACTGAAACGACACATAATAAAAAATGTTTTGGCTCAATTAAACATTCTGACAGAATCACAGCTCATGTTGACCCAGAACAGCTGATTTTTGATTAACGTTTAGCTTTTTAAGCTTTACTCTTCATGCATCCATCTGTTAAACGTCTGTGTGTGTGTGTGTGTGTGTGTGTGTGTGTGTGTGTGTGTGTCAATTTAGTTCTGCTGAAAATGTTCAGAGAAATATTTTATTTATTGAGCAGGTCACTGTTTTTTAGTGTTTCTGGATGGAATTTTAAATGAAGCACAACAAACTGAAGCAGCTTCTCCGTCTTAGATGAATCTCCAAAAATCCGTCGATAGCGTTGACCGACACCTGACCGACACGCGCATCGGCATCGAGATATCTGGCGTTTGACTAAAGGAGGTCCGGTTCCTGACGGGGAGGAGAGAGGAGCTGCTGGAACCAGACACAGCTCTTTAATCACCAGGTTAAAACAAACATCTTGTCAGACTTGTCACAATAACAGCTGTAAATCTGATTTTAGCGTTTGCACATAAAGCTTTCAGAGGAAAAATGAAGCCGTGGTAGTGATTGAGTTGGTTTTGGAAACAAATGAGATTTATTAGAGCAGCAGAAGTGTATTCCCAGTAACCGTCTCCCATAACAGACTGGTTAAAGCAACAGAGATGGGAATGGTTTCTGCAAGACAAGAAACTCCGATGAGATTAATAATCAGATTAAGAAATGATTCGGAAAGTTCCTCCTTCATTGTTGTAAATTTTAATTCCTAAACCTAAAATGGATTTCCTCCCTTCAACCCGGATCAGACCCACCCCTTCAGGCCAATTAAAAATGGAACATCCCAAACTGGTTTCAGTAACATGTGGATATGAGGGATTATCAGCGGAAAACATCCTTCCAGATCAGATTCCTGGTGTCTGACGGGATTCCAGAGGCTGTAGAAGACACCAAGACCCAAACTAAAGAGAATTTTAGCCATTTGAATAAATTTTTCTGTGTCAAAGTTATTAAGACGACACATTTAGTCTTAGTTTTGGCTGCATCCAGACTAGCCGTTAGCTCATCAGTCCTGTGAAGTTTATTTCTACAAACGGAGGCTGTTCAGGAAGCTGAATTTAAAACTTTCACACAGAAACATGATTCAAAGGGCTGACGGTCCCTTTAAGGTAACTGAAGAGTCCAACATGGACGCCAAGCAGCAGCTAACCATAGGGCTGTCCACGTGTTACAGCAAAGGTCCGATGGTTCAACATGAGACATCAGCGGCTGTAAATATGGAGCCACAGCCATTAAAGCTCAAACAACAACGATCAGCATGTCCTGGAGCCTCCATGGTGTTCAGCTCACGGCATCATACATAAATGAATAAAGATGATGATGTAATGCATTAGATAAGGAGGGTTTGGTGTGATGAAAGACTGGAAAAGTCCTCCTCCTCCTCGTCTCACTCCAGCGTCTTTAGGATCTGCAGCTCGACTCAAAGGTTTCAAGTATCACAGACGTGACTCGTTATACGCAGGAATCTGCTGAGTAACAGCTCTCTGAGGCATGACTCAGCAACGACACCAGAGTTGAAGGCAGTCAGTCACGATGATAGAGACGATGGCTCAGAGCCGTCCAGAGGTCAGGAGGTCAGAGGGACGTCCATGAACGTCTCTACTCCATCAGCCTGACAGAGAGGTCCAGCTGGTCACAGGTCAGAGGCCTCAGAGGGGCCGTTCATCTGAGGAGGACAGAAAAACCAATCAAGTCCACTGAAAACCTTAATGTTAACACATCAAGAAAAATTAATTCAAGGATAAAAAATGATGACAAACTATGTTTACAAGCTTCGTGTGTTATGTTTATGTTACAGGCTTTTATTGTGAAGGGCACGTGAGGTTTTAGAGTTTTGCTGCTGTGGAGTAAACACCTGCAACTCAGATTCAAGAAAATATCCTGTTTTAGTTTACCAAGTAAGACCCAACAAGAACCAATAAAAACCTACCGTTAGCATACTCTCGTGCGTTTTCTCAAAAATCAACTCGAATCAGAAAATAAATCAATCTTTTCCAGCAGAAACTCACATTTTTGTGAAACATTAGCTTGGTTTGTGTGTTTATAGGACTTCCAGCAGGTGAGAAGCTGTTAAATGATGAGTTGGTAAATTGTTTTGCTGGTTTATTAAAAGAAAACCCGTCTGTTTGAGGCTTTCAGCTACATTAATAACAAACCGACCCTAGCCGAGTCCAGCTCCATCTGAGGAGCAGCGCAGCTTCGGCCTGCTGCAGTGGAGCTGGAACCACTGGTGGGGAAATAAACTGGTTTCACTGGTTTTACTGAAACAGAATGCAGAGGATTTGTTTTCCTGGATAAAGAACGGAGAGTGTGTTGGAGCTGATGTCCTTTTCCAGGAAGTCTATCACAGCTCGGCTTTTATGTAACTGGGGGCTGAGCTGAAACTAAAGCAGAGATCATAAGAGGCTAGGCACCAGAGCGGCCATGATCGCTTCTGTAGTTTAAACCCAGCTGAGAGGAAAACAAGGCAGGATCACAGAGATCTTCATTCACTTATCGGGGGAACAAGCCAACATGACAGCAGCTTAAAGATCCCTCAAAACAACCAGGGGTGTATCCATGACAACAGGTTAACACTAACCAGGTTCAGCCAAACTTATTTAATCTTTGCAACACAGCGAGTAAAAATGCTCCATACCCTTAAATCTAATTTTATTTGTCTGGACGGCTGCAGGAACGGCTCTGCTCATCAGAGCAGCGCTGGTTTAATTCACCCGAGCCTGAACCGGACCCAGACATCAGTGAGTCTGCTCCACCCGCGGCTGGTTTGGGTGTCTGACCTGCATACAGGAGGAACTCTGGTTGTAGAGACCAGAGGATGGATGGTTGCCACGCCAACCAGAAATGTGTTTGAAGGTTTTGGAGAAGAAAAAGACCATGTGTCTATACCAGGTATCTTTAAAGGTGTGAAACTCTGAAAACATTTTTTAATGATCATTTCTGATTTTAATGGGTCACTCTGAGTTTTTCATGCAGGCTGAACATGAAAATAGTCTCCTCCACCTATCTCCTGCATTAGCTTCTGATAGAAAATAGACGGTGAAACTCTAGGATTAGAAAATCCTGACAGATCTACGTCACACTGTCACTGAACATTCATGGACTCACCCATCTTGACTCACAATGGGGAAGGCTGTTGTTGGTTTAGCGTCCAGGAAACAGCAGAGAACATCTCCGCCAGTAGAAGCTAACCGTTAGCTTTAGCAACTCCACCACACAGCAGAACTCCTCCAGGCTTGTGTTATTTGTGGAGATAAAACATCAACGTTGCAGAGCAAACAGAGTCAGTGGTAGAGTCGTGTTGTTGTTAGCCAATCAGAGGAGAGATGTCTGAGTATCAGGAAATAAGACTCCAGATCCTGCCGTCTGAAGCTAAACTCTAATGTGGCTCACTTCTAGCTGCTTAAACTGGTGCACCAGAGCTTTGTTTCCCCAGAATACAACTTATAAGGCATTCATTCCTACTGGAGACCACTGCAGATGTACTGATTAAACGAGTGATCCACACCTTTAACCACACATCTCATAGCCCATCATAATGTTACAGACACTGTTTGTAACCGTAACAGACAGATTTGTCTTTGCAAACCCACGGTGCTCAAAGCTTTCAGTTTGATGAGCTTTAACTTACATCTTTGTTTTTTTAGAGTGATGTTGGTTCTACATCTAAACGCCCAGAGAGACGGCTCTTAGGAGCGATGTGATCAAACGGTCAAGAAGAGGATCTGAGGTAGGATGAAGTCTGCCTAGAGTCAAATGGGTAAAACTACGGGCATCAGCTGCTAGACCTCAAAGTCCCATTTCCATGGTGCTGAAGCACCAACAGGCCCGGCTAGAGTGATAGTAGTGACAAACTGACTGATTTGAACTTGTTGATGTTGACTGTTTGTATATAATTTTAGATGAAGTTGGATGTGGATGCTGCTGAACTGGTACGGTTTTTAACATTTCCCACATTGTCCCACACAAACATGCTCTTTGTCCCACATTCTGCTGGTTTGGATCGGGCCACCCCATCTCCAGTCCAACATTTAGTTAAAAACATCACCACAAAGTCAGAAAAGGAAAGGAAAATAAACTCTTCCAGGGGGACTTGAAAGACTTCCACACAACTCAGTGCACATGAACAAAGTTGGTAACGATGTAGAACCTACGGTTAACTCCTTCTACAGATGCTGCTTTAATCACTCTGAGCTTGTAATTTCACACAGATCAAGAACTAACAGCGTCCTTGACATCATAAAGCTAACTGAGTTTGTCAGCTAACTGACTAATAGGTGTCATTTTAGAAAAGAACACATGTGCATGAAACAAACCCGGAAATATCAGACCGAGATGAAAGAGCTGAGAAAAGCCTGGAATCAAACACACGTGGATGTAAACACACGACAGAGTTCAGCATGAGAGGAATTAGGTTTCTATTACAACACAGCAAACTGAGGGGATGTGAGGCCATCGAGTCCACAACTCAAAACAAGGCCTGTGTCCACCCTGAACATGTACCGACGACACAAACAATGAAACGTAACAGAAATGACCCACAGGCGTTAAATCTCTTTAAAGTGGTCTCTTCAACTTAAAACTCCTGGTTTTCTCTAAAGATGAACGACTTTAAAGCTGATCTGAACCTGGGCTCTGCTCTGTGTAAAACCCTTACGAGAGGAGAGCAGGAGACCTGTGAGGAGGTGGTCACGGGGAGCTGAAGATAATCTGTGGAGATGTTTTGAGGCTACGACTGGGATACACTCTGTGATTCACGAGTGCGTGTCTGACTACATAAACCTCTGTGCAGACACCAGAACACCCCCAATAACAAACCCCGGGTCACCAGTGACCTGAAAGAGGTGCTTAACAGGAAAAGAGCCTTCAGGGAGGGAGAGAGATGATTAGAGAAGCACAACACCAACCACAACAGATGTGTTTATGCTGCTGCTGCTCACCCGCGCATCGTACTCCAGGACAAACGGAGGAATGTCGATCTGTTCGGGTTTAATGCAGGTGAAGAGCTGATGCAGGTTCTCCAGGTACCGGACCTTCTCCTTCAAACCAGACACACTGAAGGTGGTGAAGAACCACGTGGAGACCTGGACAGTTTAACACAAGAGGATTATGGTTTTATTTGATGTTACTAAGAAGTTAATCTGGTTTCTGAATAAGAACCAGAACCACATAATGACTCTGTAATCATCTGATGAAGTTTGGCCATTTGAACTAAAACTACTAAATAATGAAGCTAAAGCCAGAACACACTCGAGGACATTTCTCTACCTCCGCATTAGGGTCAGGACAAGAATGTAGAAACAGGGTGATGCAGAACGTCTGCAGTAGTGATGACTAACTGATGTTTTTGTTTACATCACTAACAACTAGTGTGACTCAGAGACTTTAACCAGAGTAAATAAACTCATCTAAATCCAGCTCTTGAAGACAAACTGCTCACGATAAATCAGTCGGCTTCAAAGTTAAAGTTAAAGTTAAAGTACCAAGTATTCATCACAATGGTGAAATTACATCTCCGCATTTCCGCTCGGGAACCATTTGGTGGTTTAACCCCCCAATCCAACCCCTTAGTGCTGAGTGTCAAGCGAGGAGGCATTGGGTCCCATTTTTTCAAAGTCTTTCTTTAGTATGACCCGACCGGGAATCGAACCCTGATCTCCCAGTCCCGGGGCGGACACTCTACCACTAGGCCACCGGAGCTGGTTAAACAAAGCTAAACTAAAAATCGACTCCCAACAAGCCGGGATGAATGATCCTACCTTTGATCGGAACGTTGGATGTACAAAGTAGAAGGCCTTCAGATTCCTTTTATACCTGCAACACATAAAACATCCCATCTCAGACAGGAACAGTGAACACCTACAGACCTGATGTAGTCATGGTTGGACCAGACAACAGGCTCAAGGGTTAGAACTCCAGCTCTCTGACTCACAGACACCCTAACCCTCACTGGGTAACAAGGGCCCACGACTTTTCTCACTCAGAACTCTTCACTGTTTAAAAACATCTCAGCTCCAACAAGCAGGAAGTGATCCATCAGAGTTTGATGCATCATAAACTTCTGACTGGTCCAGCCTTTTACCCTTGGCTAAAACCTGCTCTCATTCATTTTCGCTCAATTGCTGCATCATCAAACCACATCATGTTGGCAAAAAAAGCAGAGATGAACAGTGGAGGTCACAAACTGTTGAGCTGGCAGCTACTGAGCTGTGGGGGAAACCACAGCTTGTTTAAAGAGGAGAGATCCTGATCTCACAACAACGCCAGATGAATCTCAGACCAGCAAACCCGTCGCAGCTCCATCAATAAATACCGTTGCCTCTCAGAAACATTTGGCTACTGATTCAGAGCAGTACGAGGTGGCCTGGATGAGGTGGAGGTCTTCTCTTAATAAATCCTAACCTATGGTGAAGCGGTAGAACCTCCATATGAAGCTTAAAGTAACAATGTGTAGTTTTTACCATTAATCTCTGGAAATATCCATCAAAATGTTGTTGAAAATGAATGAAATGATGCCCAGTTCTTGAAAAATATTGGCGGCTTTGTAACATATAACCATAAAAATCAGGTCTAAAATACATCGGCGTGTGTCTAAGTCTCTGGGTGACGCCATGTTTCCTTCTACGGGAGCCCGTGAGGACAAAATGCATTTACTGATTTGTAACAAACGGTTACAAAACTTTCACCATTCATAAACGTTGTTGTTTTAAACATTTACCTCTTCACTTGCTGCCAGTGATGTTAAAATAAGTGATTTAACTCAACAGTTTAGATCAATCCAAACTTCAGCCTGAGGCTTTGGTGAAGGTGAAACTGGTCTGATGGAGGAAGTGTGAGGATCTCGCTGATGAATCAGCACCTACATGCCAATACTGTGAATGACGGAACGGGCTTTCCCTGTTCAGATGAAAGAGGAAGCTGAACGTGGGCGTGTTCATTCATACGAAGTGGAGACTGGCTGAACTTCCACCGTGTCACCGAGCAGCAGCTTAAACCTGCAGGTAGCCGTCGCAACATCTGGGTCTAGAACCAGGAATTTTCCCAGCATCAAACCAGAAACCAACTGAATGAACACGTAGAGAAGAGCACGCTGGTTCAAAGAAACACAATGACTGCGTGGAGTTTCCCCTCCGTCACAGGATGCTGCTTTAGATCTGTTCCTAGAAACCACGAGACCAGAACTAGTGATGGTGAATGAATGCTGGACTTTCTCCTCACTTTCCATTAACCAGCAGAAATATGAATGCATGGGTTTAGATCTGTGCTCGGGTGTGAATAAAAACAACATTTTTACATATAGCCTAGCATCTGTCCCGTAGCTGCTAACCTACCAACAAACTGGGCATCAACCACCTATCCTGAAGGTGAAATTAACCCAAATCTCAAAAACATCCATCATTATTCAAAACAACAAACTAAAACTGTTTAGTGGCTCAAATCCAAATCAGGAAGAATCGATGCTGATGAAGGTTCTGGTCTCAGAACAGCCGTGAAGAACCAAGAGTCTCAAAGCTGACATCATGGCCGAGGGTCTGCGTAGAACTGTAAACAATTACATTTGTTTAAAGGATGTGATTTTTATTAAACTAAAAATATTCATCAGAAACGAACCCCACAGGAAATGACTAACAGCTGATGCTGGAATAACACCGAAACAACATCTGACTCCATTTCTGCCGAGTAAACGATAAAACGATGCAGCGTATGAGGAGGAAAACGCCCTCCGGTTCCTCAGATTTAGCTCTATTCATCCCATACTTTAGGTTTCTCAGCAGACCCACAGATCTGGATCCAGGTCCGACTCCTGGACCACATCTCCTGGGCTTGGATTAACCAGAGAAGACACTTCAGGAACTAATCCCCATCTGTGGTGTCTACAGAACACTTCCATATCCACTTTCTTATGGTTCAAAATCTGTTCATCTACTTCCTCACATAGGTTATAGGGTTGTTAATCATTATTTGAAAAATAATTTAAATCCATCCTGAGGTTTTATTTGGACCAATCACTTGTTAATATTTAATCTCAGCCAGGATGGAGGGGAACCGTAAAGCCATTTCCAGGCCTCTCCAGATCTCATACAGATGCTTACCACTGGAATGCCTTTGGTGTTTTTAATAATGAGTTTTTCTAAAGTTATTTTAAACTCACCAAACAAAAAACCTGAGCAGATCAGGTCCTGTCCCAAAGCTAGAAGAGAATCTGGTCTTCTATGGTTCAATAACATGGATTTCTTAGAGGCTTTTATTATAAAAACCACTATTTAACCAACATCTGGTTTAATGTGACCAGCTATCAGACTGACTTGGAGTCGACGATGTCGTAGAGGTTCTTAAGGAAGTCGGAGTTCAGATGGTTGTGTTCTCCGGTCAGTGTGTGGAAGTAAACGATGACGTACTCCTTCACCGTGATGTGATCCATCACATGGATGAAGTACAGCAGAGCCTGTGAGCAAAGACACGACGTTAAAACCCCGACTCCTGAGCCAAAGACATCAGATACCATGAAGAACAAGCTGTGGGTTATTCACTCTGGAGTAGACGTTTGTTACCTTTTCAAGGTCAATGAGGGTCACTGGGATGTTTCGACCGACTACAACCATCACGGTCCTCCCACACATGTCCACACCTACAGACACACCACCAGGTAAAAACTCCAGCAGGTTTCACAGAAACACCAGGATGAGATCTAACAGCACAGAATCAGGTGTGGCTGATGTCCTCGACAAACAACCAGAGTTAATCTGCAGCTTTACCTTTTTCTGCTGAACGGTTTTTGAGCCGATTTGTATAAAATATAGAATTAATGTAAATATTTAGTTAAAGGTTTGTGACGCGACTATTTTCTGCTTCAACAATCAATAAAAAATACTTTAACTTTAAAGATAATTAACGTCCATCACCCGTCAGCCAAAACGAACATCAAGATATAAACCTGTCCATACTGGTTTATATCTGTCCTTACTGGTCTATATGTGATCAGACAGCATGGTGGGACTTTTTCCCACAGCTGTTACAATCAGACCAGCCAAAGCTGATGCTGGACTGGACAACAACACTGCCTCCTACTGGCCACAACACACCACTGAGACAAACCCTGTTTATAATAAAGTTCTAAATCTGATGTTTCTCTGTTGTTTAGACCAGTCCTAATCTGTTAAACTAGTTTATGCAGGTGATCCAAGAACTCATTAGCCACTTAATTAGGTACACCTGTTCAGCTGCTCGTTCACAGCCAATCACACGACAGCATTTATTCATTGACCTGCTGAAGTGTATACTGAGTTTAAATGGAACAGAAAGGTGACTGAATGTAACGTTGTTGTTGGTACCAGGTGGGCAGGTCTGAGTGTCTCAGAACCTGCTGATCTACTGGGATTTGGACCCACAACCATCTCTAGGTTTTACAGAGATCCAGTGAGCAGCAGTTTTGTGGTTGAGGTCAGAGGAGACTGGTGTCCTTCCTGTCAGCTTAGACCAGGGTTAGGGTTAAGTTAGTAGGGTAGTTAGTTCTGGAGGCAGACGGGGGTCCGATCTGGTGTTAGCTAGGTCTACCTAATGAAGGGGCTGCTGGGTGTAGGCTCAACTGTCCTGTTTTTTCTGTGAGCTGATCGTCTGTATTCCTGTATTTAATCGAGTGAATAAAAAAACGCTGAAAGATGACAACCAGGACCCAGAAGCCTTACGAGGATCTAGTTCAGCCGTGTCTTAAGGAACACATCTGAAGAACAAGTCAGAGCTTTACTCTGGACTCCTGCTTGTCTTTTGTTTTGTTCTTTGTCATGACTGAGGTTTGGGCTCAGAGGCAGATCAGGGCTCTGCTGTGGGTTGCTTTTACTGCCCTGGTCGTGTGTTCAGGACACCATTACACAGAGAACAAACCAGTATAAAAGACGTGACCCAGTCCAATCACAAGTACCAGACTGGGATCCCTATCAAGGCCTTTCTGGTTGGGGTGACTTGAGGACACTTTCATGTCACCAGACACAAAAGTTAGCACGACCAACCAGGAACTTAATAAATATGCATCAGAAAGATTTTTTCTGTTTTTCTTATGCAATTAATACTTTTTATACTCTGATTACTTTTGCTAAATTACCATCTTAGTTTATTGTGTTTCATATTATTTAAAGGTCCCTGCAGCATGCTGTTAACTCTTTGAGCTTCCTGTAAAGGTATCAATCTTTTTAGAAACTTAACTTTGTGCCATGCCAACTCTCAGCCTGAGGCTCCACAACCTCAGGACCTTTTCTAGATCTTAACTGGATTTATTTCTGTACTTAAGGACAAGACTTTTGGAAAAGAATCATCAGGTTCTGTCGACATGTTGTCTGTATTTGCTGACCAAGGTTAATCTGTCCATAACGTCACAGGAATCAACTGTTCTGGGAAAAATATAATTTCTTAACTGTCAAGCTGAGACTTTTTTTTTATTTTTTGTTGTAGATTTAGCTAAAAATGAAATTTTAGCAGCAAAAACATTGTGAGAGCACAGAACTATTTTAAAAATAAACACTCTTGGTTTAGTAAAACCACTGGCTGGTCTCCAGACTCTGTCCAACATGCCCTACCTGTCTGATATAAGGCCTTCAGGGCAGCGATGTCCGACAGGTCCTCGGCTCTCGCTCGACCGAGCCAGCGGCTGTAGCTGCAAGATTAAAAGACAGAAACAAAAACAAAGTTGTTCTGTGGTGAAACAGCTGAACACACACCATAACTACAGAGTGGACATGCATTTAACTATATTAAACATCACCTCCATAGACCGCTGCCATTATAAAACATCTGCTCACACTTTGAGACAGGAGAGTTATTTATGATGAAACGAAGGATGTGGGAGAACTCCATCATCATTTGGCTGGTCAGTTATAAATTATCCTGCTACTTATAACCCCCTGGTTTTCACTCGCATTTACACAACTTTGTGTTGCTGACTACGTTTTCTTAGGTCGTTCAATGAGAATTTCTGTTATATTCAAGCAGAGAAGTCAAAGATGGCGTCTGTAGCTGGTGACAGAGAGCTAGCTAACATCCTCGTCCAGGTGACCACTTACTTTCTTTGGTGCTGTTTCTGCATGGCTGCCTCTGAAATCTGTCCCTGGAGGATTTGCTTCCTCTGTTTGTCCACGTCTCCTTCCATCTGGGCGAAGGCGTGAGTCCCCACCTGACCCAAAACCAGTTCCAGACTCTCCTCTTCACCATAATCTACACCAGTAAACAGACGTTACTCACTTTCAGTTCACCGCTTTAACCTCAATACATTCAGCAGCAAATGTGATACACTTTTGTTAAACTGACTCAGGTGTAAGCACCGTCAGAGGGTTGGAGGGCTGTGGCAGCCATCTTGAATTGACTCTAAAGGCACACACGTACGTGCACGCACGCACGCAGACACACACACACACACACACACATCTGAAAACACAAGGGTTCTGATGAAACACAAACATGACTATAACTCAGTCAGCATCCAGGCTGAGTTTTCTCCACGACCACATGCGTCACACACGTTTTATCGACATCGACATGGTCATGTGTGTCAGCCAGTTGGTGTACATTAGTTGCTGGGCTTCACTCGCAGGAAGCCTGCTTGCTTTGGATCAGCCCTCTGAAGCCACATTTCCTCCTTTGAAGCACCGAGCCAGCAGACATCACACTGGAGGTCAATGGAGGCTCAACATGGAAAACTCAAACACCCACTGACTCTCCGGGTTGTGCAAAAGCTCAGATTATCTAAAAGACAAAGTCCGGTTTACGTGAGTGATTAAAGCCTGAAAGAGAGTTTGAGATGTTTTTATTTTACTTCTTGTTTCTGAGTCGGTGAGATCCTGGTCTTTTCACCACTACCAGAACAAAACAACTAAAACATTTCAAATCTACAAATTCAGATATAATAAAAATCTCCATGAACAGAATCCATTTATTACATTTGATTGCTTCACGACTTCATCTCCCTGGTTCTGGTGTAGTTTGTCCACTAAAGCATCTGTAACGGAACATTCATGGTGTCATTCTGGAAACAGGAAGTAAATTCTCCACACATCTGCATGTGCACTGACTCACGGTAAAAAATTAAGTCCAAAAGGTTCATCAGCCTGGAGCTGATGAACAGATCCTGTATGTAAGCTTGCTGCTCCGGAGCATAAAGGTGTGTGTTGACGGAATGTCTAATGACCTTAGAGAGGCAACTGTTGCTGCTCATCTAACTGGGTAGGGTTAAAGGTCATGTCCAAACTATTTGGACTCCATCATTCTGCAGAGAGAGAAATATTTTCCATTAGGGAATCACTTAAAAAATGCTGCCAGTTTCCCAATGTTCCCAATAGTTGGCCTGTAGCAGGGTTGGACTGTGACACAACAGCTCAGGTTCGACAGGTATGAGCTAGCAGGTTAAAGTTAAAGAACTACTAGAAACAAGCCTGAACAGGTACGGCTGGTTAAGGGCAGCAGGAGAAAACATCTGGCAGCACAACTTGTGGAGGAATTTAGACGGATGAGACTAACGTAAAGATGAACCCGTGTTGGGTAAAAGGCAAATAGCGCTGTCAGCACGGTGGTGGAGGGCTCATGGTTTGGGCTCGTTCTGCAGCCTCGAGATCACCGAGTCCACCGTGAACTCCTCTGGAGACCAAAGTACACTAGAGTCAGCTGTGAGTCCATCTGTCTGACAGATGATGACAGAACCTGATGAAGATCAAATACATATTTATTTGTGTCCTCCTGAGGCATAAACGGTGGACCTTTGTGTATAAATGAAAAGTATCAGTTGATTTTCTCTGGTTCACCAGTAGGATGAAACCATTTAACCAGTTTAAAATGGTACGTGACATTCTCTCTGGGTAGTGCTCCATCAGCTGTTCTGTGTTTGAATCCTCACATCAGGCTGTGAGCTTTGGGTGTGAATCCAGATTATTTCCTCCTTTGCTGCCAGGATTCATGCTTTCATTACAAACAGTGAAAACATGATAATCAACACGAACACGTAAATAAATAAATAAATCCTGCTGCAATTCATTTGAAGGTCGTGGAGCTAAAACACACTCACTGTAAAGCTGCAGGTTGTCCATCCGAGTTTCATTAGGTCACACACGCACACACACACACACACACGTCTCCAGTGAGAAGATGAATGTGAATAAATCAAATTGAGCATGCTTGTGTTTATTTTGCTGACTTTTAAAGCCAGTGAGTGAATTTCTTTGATCAAAGACACCAGAAGAGGCTGTTTCCAGTTTTAAAACCAATCACATGCTAAAGGAATCCTGTCTTGTCCTCTAAAAACATGGCTGGCATGAAAGAAAACCACATTAGATGTTCCCCTTTAATGCCTGGAATGAAAGAAGCCGTACCTTCCAGGCTGCCTGGCTTCTCTGTGATGCGGATCTGTCTCTCTGGGACGACTGGCTCTCCCTCAGAGTTGCCAATGTCAGCTGGGATGAGCGGAAGGCAGGCCTTCTCCTCTGGCTCGGAGCGAGGGAAGTAGAGCGGTAGCAGCCTCCTGTAGACGGGCTAAAGAAAACAGAGAGGATCATTGCATGAGTTCATACCGTCATGACAACCAGGTGGTGAGAGTCAACTGTGTGGTTAATAAGGCTAACCTAATAGAGCAAAGAGGTTTTTGCACTCGAGTACATTAGCAGGCCTAAAACAACCCCACCTGAATAACGGACCGACAGAACAAAACTTTATCTTCAGTAACGAGGACGTAGCTCTGGTCTGTTGTAGTGAAGAAGCAGCTCTGTGTTTAGACCCTCAGCTGTCGACCATGACTGAAAGATGGAGATTCTGGAGACCAGAGGCTGAAATGTGCATCCTCTGTAGGGGGGCTGAGCCTAACAGATAAAGTGAGGTGATCCGTCATCTCAGAGTAGAGCTGCAGCTCCTCATTGGAGGTAGCATCTGGTTAGGACGCCTTCATCTGGAGGTTTACTGGACACATCCTGATAGGAGACCCAGATCTTGCTGTAGGGATTTTTATCATGATCTCTGATCTGAGAACTCTTTGGAGAGGGACGTCTGGTTTCCCAGGTGGATGGATGGATTTGTGTTCTCATGCTTCAGCTGTTTGAGGGTACAGGAGGACCTGAAGGTGATCGAGATCTTCTTGAATCAGTTTGGTCAGGATGTCCATGACATGACCAGAAGAAGAGAGCGCTGTGGAGTAACGTGTTTCAGAGGTGTTACAACATAGACGTCATGCTATTAAAGACTGAGTAAAACTTTGTGTAGCTGTAAATTTTCCTTCTACTTTGGTGTAGATGTGATCATAATTATTATGATCATTCCCCAGAGACTCATGGAGATGTTTCTCCAGGTTGGACTCGAGCCCACTTTGTTCCACCTCAGCCAGCGCGGGTTGGCAACAACTACTCCAAGATGCCAGTGCTGAGCAATGGTTCCCTCAGGGTTGTGTACTCGGCCCTCTACTGATTACAGCTGTGAATGCGAGTAATCAGATCATCAAGTTTGCTGATGACACCACACTAGTGGAACTCATTTGGGACAATGATGAATCAATGTACAGGAGGGAGGTTGACCGTGTGATCAGCTGGAGCAGGAAGAACAACCTGGTGCTCAGTGTAAATCAGACAAAGAAGATGATCTTCAACTTTCAAAGATCACAGCCTGAGCACACGCCCCTCTACATCGGTGGCTCCTGGTGGAAAGAGTGACGTCCTTCAGGTTCCTGGGAGCTCAGATGTCCGACAACCTCCCCTGGTCGCTGAACACCACTGGTCATCAAAACAGTCCAGAAGGGACTGCACTTCCTGAGACTTCCCCTGGCATGGGTGCTTCTGATGATCTGATGGAAACGTCTTTTCGTTTTTGAGTACATTACTCTGTGCGAGTACCACTAATGGCAATAAAGCTGATTAGAATTGAAAAACCTGTTTTGTAGTTTTCTGACAACTCGTGAATCATCTTTTCACGTAATTAAATTAAAAGCCTATAACACAACTAGATGGTTGTGTTTTTTCAGAACATACCTTTCTATCATTTTAAACATAGAACAACACAAACCTCATCTGTCTCGGACACGGCGAACACCACCGACTCAATGCAGTTTCCGTAGTTCTCCAGGAACCTGCGCACTGTTCCTGTGGACAAACAACACACTCATAACACTGCAGCACTGTACACAGTCCCTGGGATTGGTTACAGCTGCTGACCAAATAAAGCTGTGACTCATACGCTGTGTTGACTCCAGAAGATACTCAGCATCAGATTAATGGGATTGTTACTTTCTGAGGATTTAAAAAAAATATATCCATATGTATTTTGTTACCAGACTCACAAACTTTGGGTCTGTCTTCATACATGTTATAAATGGTAAATGGCCTGTATTTGATATAGCGCCTTCCAGAGTCATAGAATCCCCCAAGGTGCTTTCCAACACAATCAGTCATTCACCCATTCGCGCACACATTCACACGCTGGTGGTGATGAGCTACATCGTAGCTACAGCTGCCCTGGGGCGCTCTGATGGAGGCGAGGCTGCCGTACACTGGCGCCACCGGTCCCTCCGACCACCACCAGCAGGCAATGTGGGTTAAGTGTCTTGCCCAAGGACACAGCGACAGACTGAGAGGGGCGCGAACCTGCAACCTTCCGATTGTGGAGCAGACACTTAGCTCCTCTGCCACCATCGCTCTATGTTAATACATGTTAATATGCATCAAGGTTAAAATCCACCTCTGTGCCTCAAAACCAGGACAGGGATGCAGGATGAGGGAGAACCCTGCATCAGCTGTGTGAAAAAGGTGCTTCTGTACTAGGGGCAAGTCTGAGAGTGCACTAAAGACAACAACTACAGAACAAAATAAAACAAAATGACAAATCAGGAGTTACTAATGTTTGTGTTTTGTAATAAAAAATTATTTGTTTACTGAAAGCAATGTGTGTAGCATCCTCCAGCGGATAGCCCCTTTTTGTTGTGGTCACCACACAGAAGCCCACAGATGTCATTGACTGCTCTCTGCAGCGAGAAGAACAAATGCCAAACATTTAAACGGCACACCAGATCAGAGATTCTGCACAGAGTTGGATTACAGGTGTTTGCTCTGACTGAATGAATGAGAGGCTGAACTGCTGGTTCTTACGCTGCCAGCTGCATGATGTTCCTGTAGCAGCTGTACAGCGAGCTCTCTGCTGCCGTCCTGTACTTGGCTTTGTACTTGGGTCCCACCGTGTGGAGGATGAATCTTGCTGCCAGGTTGAAGCCTTTGGTCAGCTTTGCCTCTCCTGTCCGACAACCTGCACACAAACACATTTAGACTCTGGGAAGTACTAAAACACAGGATGTTAAACCTCCATCAACACATTTATACTTTTGACTTACAGCTTTCGTAGCAACAAGGTCATCATTCTGTAAGAAAACAGCACCCTTTCATCTAGTTTCAAATCTTTAATCTTTTCTGCCAAAATCACCTTTGAGTTTAAGGAGTTCGTCCCTGAGTTCGGGCCCAGCCAGCTGGTGGATGCTGTCAGACACCGGGTTCTTGTCACTTAGCGACTCGTTGCTGGTGTTCACCACAGCGGTGCAGTTCAGCAGGGCAACGTCTCCGGTGCTAACAATTAAAACTCAGTTAAAACAGAGCAGGATGCTGATTCAGACGTAAACATAAAGTGCCCAAACAACCTTTGCCTGTGTCCAGGTTAGCTTTGGAGTAAAGAGGTGTGTCTTGGCAATAATCTACAATATATTGTAATACTAAAAGCCAATTTTTCAGACTGAATTTAATTGGAAAACTCAGGCCAGATGCCTCTAAGACACATCCAGTGTTATCACGAGATCTGGTTGTTCAGTTAGAATGAAGGTGGTAAAAACTGCTGCCACCTAGCTGTGTGAGTTTGAACTGCACCACACAAAAGAAATAGTTTATTTTTTTGTCTCAATAAAAAATCCAAACACTGCTTTTAAATGTCGATTCATGAAATATTGTGATATTTCAGTGTAATGTTATTTTCTTACATCTATAAATAATAATTGAAAACCTGAGGGATGGTAGGATTTTTTACTTTTATTCATATTTTTAACCAAAAACAATTTAAAAGCTGCAGCAAAATGAGCTCCAGCCTCACAGAACAAACCCACCTCTACTGTCTAGTTTGTACACACTGGTAGTAAAATATTTGTTTTATTATTGGATGTTTGTGTCAGAAAATAAAAGTCAAAAGAGAGTGCTGAATCATGAGCATTAGAGGCATCCTTTTATTTGCGGTTGTTTCACATTAAATTAAGTGTAGCTGGTTTGTGTCTCACATGCTGTAGTGTGACTAACAGAAAACCCCCTATTGTTGAATTTTAATTAGTCCTCTTTGAAGCCATCACATGCTAAAAGGTGCCAGCGCCTGAGGGTCACTAGTTCCTGATCATGTTACTACAGCAGGAATGTGCTTCCTCCTGCTGCTGCAACAAGCCTCCTAGAGAGGAACTGCTGCCAGCTCCGGCCGGGGCGGTCATGTGTTCCTCCACAAAGAGGCTTTAAAGCAAGAGGCCCAGGCAGCCTTCTCACACACACACACACACACGCATACATGCACGCACACACACACACGCATATATGCACACACACGTATACATGCACACACACACACACACACGCACGCACACACACGCACGCACGCACACTCAAATACACACACACGTTTTAGGGTTTTACAGGGCTGTAGATTTTGTTTATCTAACTGTGAGTATTATGGGCTGGTCAGCACAGGTTTTAATGCCAGTCCAGTTTGCACTTTGATCTTATTTCATGATTGTGCTTTTTGACCTGTTCATAGCTGAGCCTTTGTGTAACCATAACAACCATGGGCTTTTGATGATAAAGAAAGTCAGCTGATTAAAGTCGCATCACTGCCAGGCTGTCAACTAAAGGAGTACTGTTTAAGATTTTAAAGTTGATCAGTTTATCTCTCTCTCTCTCTGTGTGTGTGTGTGTGTGTGTGTGTGTGTGTATGTGTGTGTGTGTAAACAAATTATGTCAAGAACTACTGGACAGATTTTAATCAAGCTCCCAGATTAATTGTGACGTTAGAACTTTAGGATTCAACACGATTCAAGATGGCGTCCACACCTAATCACACCCAGCCATAACAGAAACAGCTGTAACTCAACAACTTCTCTTTTTTTAAAGTGATCTCAGCTTCTAACTCTGACATGAAATGCAGAACCGTGTGTATACCTTTAAGGAATGATTAGACATTAATTTGAAGTGTTAAAATAAAGAAATGTAATTTTTTTTTCATCATTAACATGTCCTTCAAGGACTGGAATCAGTCATCTCTGATATAGGAGGCCATTTTCTGAAAGAAATCCTCATGTTTACATGAGTTTAGCACCGTTTAGGTTTCCTTTAATTTTGACCCATTTCTCAGGCCTATGTGGTACCACACCATGATGCTGCCATCACCATGCTTCACTGTGGGGGTGGAGTTCATTGTGGCATTTCCTCCTGTGAAGAAAATGTCAAGCCTCATCTGTCCAGTGTAATTCTGTGGTACTTTTCATTTTTAAATCTTCAACTTTCATTTAAGAAAACACATAACTGAGTTCGGCTGAAACTGTTTGCACTTGAGAAACATCCTCAAAAAGCAACAACATGAAAAAAAAACCCCACAGTGACTCACAAGAGGATGATCTTGCGGTTGATGTCTGGTCTGAAGGGGAAGGGTGAAGGAAAAGCCTGAGGGCTGAGCGTGCCGTCACTCTGGTCCAGCAGCGAGTTCTCGCCATCATCGCCGAGCTGCTGCTGCCACGTGGGAAGAGACTGGATGTCCACAAACTGGGAGCGAGCGCCCAGAGGATCCATGCCCTCTGAAACTACAAGCTCACAGAGGATCGAGCCAGAGAGCTGCAAGCAAAGGGAAAGTTTGACTTATCAGAGGCGAAATTTGTAAAAATATCCTCTAACCGATGGAGGCGACTGTGACAGAAGCTCCTCCAGTCTGATCTTAAAACAGATGTACTTCATTATCTTTTAATCCCACAAAAGAAGAGTCCAAACTCGGTAATCCCCGTCGACCATTTTTAAGTCATTTAACAGGCCATCATAAATCCAAATGTAAATAAATTAACCAGATTTGACTTTTTTGTCATTAAACTCATCAATAACAACAGATGTTATCATTTTATCTGATTAGGGATCATGAGCTCATTTATTAATAAAAGCAGGAGATCTGCTTTATTAAATTCTGGGATGAGTTTATTGAATGAGAGGAGATGATCGGGTTATTTTAGCTTATTAAAACTTCTCATTTATCAAGAAAACAGGAGTTTCTTTGTTAAATTGAAGACAAATAGTTTACCACGCAGACATGAGCCTTAAATATACATTATAAAAAGTCATACAATAAACATGCTGTCATTATAGGTACAGTGTCTTTTCAGCTTTTTAAATTACGTTCTGCTTTTCCTGCAGTAAATGATGTTTTGTATCTGGAGATAAATGTAAATTATGCAGACATCTCAGATGAACAGAAAAGACCTAACCCTAACCCTTATGTAACAAAAACACAGCAGTTTGTTTGAAGTTAAATTAAAATAAACACTTAAACGCGTATTTTTTGTCAGCTGTTGGTGTGTTTCTGAAACAGCAGGTCTCTGAAAAAATGCGTGACATTAAAACGAATCAATAAAACTCAGGTCAGCAAGAAAGTTTTACCAGAGCAGAGAAGCGGTCGTTACTGTCACAAACACATTTATTTCTCTTTGTCAACAAAACTTTTCACTTCATTTGAGAAGGCCAGGCGTGTTTATAATCCGTTGACGCGAGTAATTTTGCCTATTTATTTAATTTGGGTGTATTTTCTGCTGTCACTCAACAACAATAATCAGAATTTACCTACCTGACCAAGCCAAGGCAGAGATGGTCAGAGCGACTATTAACAGGAAAACGAGTACGTGAACGTCTGGACTCAAATATTGTTATTGTTAATCTGGGTTCTCATGCCTACAAACAAAGTAGCCGCAAAACCGTGAAAAAAATCAAGTTAAAAAGTGCCCATTACCTGGGTGTCCTCACTTAGCAAACATGCTACTAGCTGGATTCATCAAAGAAGCTAGCTGTGATAATATAAACATCCGGTTTAGACTTTCAAAGTAAAACTACACAAAGGCCCTCAGTAACATCCCCCCCTCGTCTTTTTTATTTGTCCATTTTTGATTTTCTATTAATTTAGTCAGTTCAAGACTATGGTAAATTTACCGCCACAATAGTAAAATAACAATCTAGATGATTTGTTTATTTGAGACCAACATTAGTTTGAGGTTGCCCCAACAATCTACAATCTAAAAGACAAGAAAATTTAAGATAGAAAACGGATTAATTAGTGAATAGATGGATTAACTGCTCTCTCAATCAAGTGATAATTTTCACAACCCTGTGTGAATCTTGATCATTCTAAATCTGCACACTGTGTGGGGACATTGGTCCTTGTCTTGGTGCTTTTATTTTGACTGGTTTAAATTAGTTTCCGGTAGCTTTCACATTATTTTGACGTAAATCGACTTACATGTCTGTCAGTTGTTAATCAGCTGACTGGTGATAAAAAAACACTTCCGCCGAGGGCCGTACCGGAAGTCATTACGACGAAACAGCGGTTGCATTTTTTAATGTCAGCAAACCCATTGACGTGTCCGTGAATGTTTAGTATTTAGATTTTGTCATCAGAAAACAGCAGAGGTGGAAAGTAATGAATTACATGTAATTGAATTACTGTAATTGAGTAGTTTTTTTTGTGTATTTTGTACTTTTTAAGTAGTTTTTAAAATCTGTAATTTTACTTTTACTTAAGTACTTTTTTTTGTAAGTATTGTAATTTGCTACAATTTTATTCTTATGTGTTACTGAGTAAAAAAAAAAAAAAAACAACATTCAGAAATGCTGTGTCGGCTGTCTGACTGCTCCATGGTCAGCACTGGATGAGTGACACAGAGAAGAAAAAGTTAAAGTTAAAGTCATCATCACACACTGGTGAAATTACATCTCCGCATTTGACCCATCCCCGTGGTGGGGAGCGGTGAGCTGCAGCTGTGGCCGCGCTCGGGAACTATTTGGTGGTTTAACCCATAGATATCATATAAACACTAGATGCCTTACCCGCGCTGTTCGTTGATTGGACGAACGTCCCTAGGCAGCGGCCATCTTACCTCGGACAGCTGCCCCCTTTCGTAATATTGGTGTCAATGGTGAATGTACTATTTAAATAACTCTAACTTGCTCAATTTTCAACCGAATTTCAAACGGGTTGGTTTGTTATAAACGCCAGAGATGTGGCTGTAAAATATGATGGATTTGGCCCGTTAATTTAAAAATGTTAAAGTATGTCCTATCAAGCCTATGTGTTATAAGGTTTGTAATAATGCAACCCGCTTGTAAATCCGTTAATATTTAATCGAGTTAAGAGTGTTTTTGTTTAAGTTGTTCACTCACCTTCCATCTGCTACCATTGAGACCGGAACGTAAGCTGTCCGAGGTAAGATGGCCGCCGCGTAGGGACACTGTCGACTCCCAGTTAAGGCATCTAGTGTTTATATGATATCTATGGTTTAACCCCCCAATCCAACCCCTTAGTGCTGAGTGTCAAGCGAGGAAGCATTGGGTCCCATTTTTTAAAGTCTTTGGTATGACCCGACCGGGACTCGAACCCTGATCTCCCAGTCCCGGGGAGGACACTCTACCACTAGGCCACCGGAGCTGCCGAGACTGCCGGAGACAGCCGAGACAAGAGCATAGACATATATAAATGTAGAAGCCTCATTATGCACTTTGATAGTGATCCAGAACTTAATGGGTCTAATGCTGCGTTCACACCGGCCATAAAGTATGCGTCGCCAGCGTCAAGTTTCAATGTTAAGTCTATGGTAAGGCGCGTCAGAGCTGCGTCAAAGTCCTTGCGTCGCTTTGTGAGCGTTGGGCGCGTCAAAGCTTGATACTTTTCACGCTTTTCAAGCTTTGACGCAAGCGTCAAAGCTTGCAACGCTTGCAACGCAAACGTCAAGCAAGTTCAGCTAGCTGAACTTTCTGCGTCGCTTTACAAGCGTCAACCAATCAGAGCGCCAGTTGATACGTCACAGCAGAGCGAGGGAAGCCATTTGCAACTATCGGGAACTGTATGACCCGTCTTGCTATGCTTACCGAGATCGGAATAGAAAGGACCTTGCTTGGAGGAAGATTGCTAGAGAACGCAGCGTGTCGGGTGAGTGTTTTTTCAACGTTTATGCCGCCATTGTCTCGATAGGATCCGCCATTGTTGCAAACATCTGACAACAGAGAGCCGCGCATGCGCTCTTTCCTCCCTTCCCCTCCCCGAACGCAAGCTGCGTCAACGCAAGCTGCGTCAATGTCAAAAATATATAGGCGTCAAAAACGGCATGAAGTATGCGTTGTTTGACGCATACGTCAAGGCCGGTGTGAACGCACCATAATGGTGTCTATGTGTTTATGTCTATACTGGATTAAACCACGGAAGAGCTGCAGACGCTAAAGGTGAGTCATGCAGTGCATCGCATTTACGGGAGAATTTGTGTTATGAGGGATGAAGGAAAAAATAAGAAACACTGACGGACTCCACTTGGATGACTGGATGGATAATCTAAGAAGATCAGAGCTCGTGAAAGGGAATGAAGTGATGTCTGTCAGGACTTATGACTGTGACCATAACTTAATTTGATTTGCTGGTTTGCAGTTTAACTGCCTTTGTACTTTAATGTGCATATTTGTTCTTTTCATTAAAAACAGCTTCGAGATTTATATACCCTATTGTCTTTTTTTAATTATTCAGAAGAGGCCGTCCTCATACAGTCAATAAAGTAACTAAGTAATTTTTACTCGGAGTACATTTGAAATGAGCTACTTTTTACTTTTACTTGAGTAGATTTTGAGACAGATAATTTTACCTGTACTTGAGTACAAATTCATTAAAGTAATTATAGTTTTACTTGAGTAGAATATTTTAGTACTCTTTCCACCTCTGGAAAACAGCAGTGAAAAACTAAAACAGATAGCTCTTCTCAACTCAGTTTGGAAATAAAAAAACTCATACAAGCTTTTTGGGAGGAAAATAAAACAGCTGACTCAACAAAACAGATTCTAGTGCCTTTTATTTCTTTTTGTTTGACAATCATCAAACTCCAGATTTACAACTTTATCAGAAAATGATTCAAACTAAATACTAAAATTAATATCAGGAGAGTCTTGGTCTTTTTAAAACAATTTATTTTATTACTAGAATAATTATAAAACCAACAAGTTAAAAAATAGAGAAAAATAAAACATCATGATGGATTTTAATGTTTTATGGAGGCTAAACATTCTACAGAAAAACTAACAATATAAAAACATCCAGTAAATAATGACTTCACAGAATAGATAGATGAATGAATTATTATTGGGATACATTAATGAAGAAAATGATTATTTAAAGATCAAAATGACTAAAAACATCATAAAGTCATGATTCTATTTTGTATTTAACAGAAAAATGTGGACTTGTTTCTGAAGCTCACGTCTCCACCAGCAGGACTTCACCTACAGAGTCACTCAGATCAGAACTTTGTAACAGACTCTTTGTTCACGGAGCTTCATGAGAGAAAAGATCAGACTATTGGATCAACAGGACAGATGATCAGAGGAGCTGAGTTTTTACCTCCATCATTCGGGCCAGGATAGAAAAATGGGTGGAGTTTATCAGAGAAGCAGCAGCCAGTAAAGGAGTAGATCACAGCTGCAGCTCCTACATCATAAAAGGAGACCAGACCCTCCTCATAATCCACAAACACCCCCACCTTCTCAGGACCAGAACCAAGATGGAGATCTACTGGAGGACCAACATGAGCTTTGTACTGATTTCCATTTTCCAAACAAACAGTCCAGTAACCATTTTGAGGACTCTGTGTGATGATTTCCTTCCTGTTGATGGACCTTCTGACCACTCCTAAAACCCATTTAGTTTTCCCTTCAACTTGAACCTCAAAGTAAAATCTGCCTGAAGAGAAACTCTGTTTCCCTAAAACACTAACACAGTTAGAAATTCTCTCTGGGGTGTCTGGAAGTTTCTTCCACACATCGCTACGGTAGACTTGTTTTCCATCAGCAGACAGGATGAGGACAGGATGTGCCGTATCAGGATCAAGAGTCACATCTACTGCAGACCTCTGGACCCTCTTCAGCTCAGCCTCCATCAGGTTCTTCATCTTCTTCCTGAGTTTCTTCTCCAGCTGCTCCACAGCTCTCACCACAGTCCCCTCATATGATGGAGGATGAACTCTGACCTCTGTCCAGTCCTTGGTAGGTAGAGCAGCTTTCAGGGAGCTGAAGCTCTGGAGGAGGTAGAGGTGGTCTTCAGACCATGAGAGCTGCTTCACCTCAGAGCTCCTCTTCATCAGCTCAGAGATCTCCTGTTCCAGATTTTTGATGAGTCCTTCAGCCTGTTTCTCTGTAGTTTTCTGTTTGTCTTCGATCTTCTTTATGAGCTCCTTCAGGCGTCTCTCAACAGACTTCTTCAGATCAGTGAAGATCTGAACACCTTCTGCTTTCTGTCTGTCTGCAGCATATTTACTGATCTTCAGCGACTCTTTGATCTCCTGAATCTTCAGTCGTCTGTTCTGGATCATCTGCTGAACTTCAGCCTCTGTCTTCTCCAGCTCTGCCTTCTTTGCTTCACATTCTTCTCTCAGAGGAACAAACTCATGAGTCTGGTGGTCTAAAACAGAACAGACCAAGCAGACACACATCTGGTCGGTCCTACAGAACATCTCCAGAGGTTTTTCATGCTTCTGACACATCCTGTCCTCCAGGTTCTCCACAGGATCCACCAGCTGATGTCTTTTCAGACGTGAAGCTGTCAGGTGAGGCTCCAGGTGAGTCTCACAGTAGGAGAGCAGACACACCAGGCAGGACTTCAGGGCCTTCAGTCTGGTTCCAGTGCAGACGTCACAGGGAACTTCTCCTGGTTTGACAGCTTGTTGCTCTGAGCTGATGCTGGTTTGGTGTTCAGCTTCATGTCTGAACTGATCAACCATCTCTCTGATGAAGGTGTTGACTCGAAGCTGAGGTCTCGTGTTAAAAAGCTCGTTGCACAGGGGACACTTGTAGAATTTTTCACAATCCCAGTGTTTGGTGATGCAGGTCTTACAGAAGTTGTGTCCACATGGTGTGCTGACTGGATCAGTGAACACATCCAGACAGATGGAGCACAGAAACTGATCCTCAGATCTCAGGTTGCTGCCAGCAGACATGTCTGAACTCTGAGAACAAGAGTCAGAGAGGAACAACTACAGATTAAAACAGATGTCATCAGTACAGTTTAATATTACTGTTATTAAAATGTTTTGCATTTCACTTCAGATGAGTTTATCTGATGAGTTTCAGCAGGAAGAGAAAAGAGTCAAAAAACTTCCTGTTTGATTGAATCTGAGTTTAGTTTTTCTGCTGATTGTTGAAACACAGTAAATATGATCAGTTTTACTCACCGATATTTGAGTCAGTTGTTGGAGAAGAAAAGATCAATTCAGTTAAATTCTCCTTCAGACAGAAACACACATGTGGATCTCAACTGCAGCTCTGAGTCAGTTTGTCTTTCACTACTGGAAAACTAAAAACCAGTTTGTCTGCTGCTGCACCTCTGACAGGGTTTGTTGAATATTGCTCTGGCAGGTTGAGGCAAGTAACACACATCTGACACAAGAAAAAAACACAGTGACAACTAAAATAGTAATTTATAAAACTAATTTACTTTCTTTTCTTCTTTTAACCTGTCTTGTCCTGGCACTTGTAGCAGACAGAATGGTTAATCTGGGTGCCATAATATGACAAAGAAGTTTTACTCTACAGCAAGAGGGACATGAGATATTCCTCCTGTTGCCTTTTATATGCTTGTGGCATGTTAGCCACACCAGAGTGGACAGGCAGGGAGAAAAGAGACGTACAACACAGACAGGGAAAGAGAGGGAGGGGGGAATGGAGGGATAACAGTACACAACAAATAGACAACAGACAACAAACAAACAGGCAAGACAAAACGGTGGGGTCGTCATAAATAAATAACTAAGACTAAATGGAATAGGAACTGTTAAATGGTATTGTGTATCATGTACTTCTCTGTGTGTGTGTGTGTGTGTGTGTGTGTGTGTGTGCGCGTGTGTGCGCGCGTGCATGCACATGCATGTATGCATCTATATCTTATAGAATATGTTAGTGTGTGTGTTTGTGTGGTTACCTAAGTGTGCAGGTCTAAGCTGTGTTTGTGTGAATCGCTATGTGTTTGTGGGTATCTGTATGTGGATTTGTAACCAAGAGTGTTGTTTTGTTTTTTGTTTCTTAATGTGTATGTAGTGAGGGAGGGACTGCCCACGACAGCCTGGGTTCCACCAGCGCCAGAGTCCGGGGCCATGCACGACCCAGCAGCCGATATCACCAACGGACAGACACGGATAGGCCAGCCCAGAGGACACACCCAAGCCCAGGGAGGAAGGGGAGCCAGCCAGAGGACGTCAGGGCACCAGCCCCGAGCCAAAGGGAACCCATTTGGGGCCTAGTCCTACTGGCAGATAAGTGCCAACCCCACAACTGTGGCCCCAACCCATAGGGATGTTGAGAATGGTGGATGGAGAGGATACCCTTGGCTGTGAAATTTGGGGGTCCAAGCAGTGGTGGGCCCTCCTCATTCTGGGAGCAGCCCCCAAGGCAGCAGGCAATCCAAGATGCCCAAGATCCCAATCCAAAAGCCAGCCACCCCCCATGCTGCAGCACAGGCCAGGGCCTCCAGACCATACCCCAACCCATGGACACCCATAAATAATAATGATAAATGACCCACACTTGTATAGCGCCTTTCAGAGTCAAAGGACTCCAAAGCGCTTTACACTACAATGTGCATTCATCCATTCACACACACATTCACATGCTGGTGGTGATGAGCTACAATGTAATCACAGCTGCCTTGGGGCATACTGACAGAGGCGAGACTTCCGGGCACAGGCACCATCGGTCCCTCTGACCACCACCAGCAGGCAAGGTGGGTTAAGTGTCTTTCCCAAGGACACAACAGCAGCATTATCTGCTGGGAGCCGGGATCAAACTTACAATCTTCTGATTACTGGACAACCCAACTTACCTCCTGAGCTATTTCTGCCCTACAATCATCCATCCCCACCCATCCATCCCCACAATGGCCCCAAAGCCCCCGCAGGCAGTTCTAGATCCTCAGCCCCGCCAGATCAACAGAAGGTAGAGGGTAGAAGCAGCGATTAAGGTGAAGCCTTGGCCATCAACCACTCACCCACAGGTGGACCAATTGTCACGGCTGGTGCCTCCTTGTCCCAGGAAAAGAGGCTTGGAGCTCCTCAAAAATCCATATGAAGACTAGGATGGAGGTTAGCTAGAGTTCTCAAAATAGCTAGAGAGGATTCTTGTAAATTTAAAAGGACTTGGACATAAATTATACTTTTTGGAATAAAAAGTATGTGTTGTGAATTGTATTAATTTTTTTCTTTCTTTTAAGGGAGGGGGTGTTACGGCTCGTGCCTCCTTGCCCCAGGAAAAGGGGCTTGGAACTCCTTTGGTGCTATTTCATGCCCTCAAGGAGGACCTGAAAGCATCAGAATGGGGTTTTTGTTCCACCTCCTCCTCCCTCCAGACGGCACAGTTGTGCCACATTCCTTAACCAGCACCAGAGCAGCACAAAGAGAGGAGCTGCCAGCAGGAGAGAGACCAACCCGGATGGCTCTTGCAATTGTGGGGAGCTGGAGATGGTGGGTCGTGTTCTTCTGCGTGGTCATAAATATGCAGTTGAACGGAGGGCCCTGTTTGTTTTTTTTGGGGACTACGAGTGTAACTGTGTTTTGCGATTTCTTCTTCCTCAGTAAGTGAGGCAGCATCAGAGGTAACTGTAGAACCTCATCTGTGTTTGAACTGTTTTGATGCAGTTGAGCTTTCAGAGTTATCAAAAATATTAGCTTCATCTAAACCTTCAACTTGTATTTTAGACCCAATCCCAACCAAATTATTTAAAGAAGCATTTCCTTTGTTTACTGCCCCCATTTTAGATATAATAAACCTATCCTTAGTAAATGGATACGTACCGCAGGAGTTTAAGGTTGCTGTAATTAAACCTCTACTTAAGAAACCTTCTCTGGATCCAGATGACCTAATGAATTATAGACCAATATCTAATCTCCCATTTTTATCTAAAGTCCTTGAGAAAATAGTGGCCAATCGAGTATGTGAGCATCTAAACACTAATGATCTGTTTGAGGAATTTCAGTCAGGTTTTAGAGAGTATCACAGCACTGAAACCGCATTAGTGAAAGTTACAAATGATATTCTCATGGCCTCAGATAAGAATCTTGTGTCTGTTCTGGTCTTGTTGGACCTCAGTGCTGCTTTTGACACAGTTGATCACAATATTCTCTTAGAAAGGCTTGAACATGTTGTAGGGATCAAAGGAACAGTGCTAGGCTGGTTTAAATCTTATTTATCAGACAGATTGCAGTTTGTTCATGTACATGAGAAATCTTCTTCATACTCTAGAGTTACTTGTGGAGTACCACAGGGTTCAGTACTTGGACCATTTCTTTTCACTATATATATGCTTCCAATTGGTAAAATCATTAGACAACATGGGATAAACCTCCACTGTTATGCTGATGATACTCAGTTATATTTATCCATAAACCCTGATGAACCTAATCAGTTAGGTAGACTACAGGCTTGTCTTGAAGACATAAAAATCTGGATGAGTCTAAACTTTCTGCTGTTAAATCCAGACAAGACTGAAGTTATCATCTTTGGACCAGAACCTCAGAAAAGGAAACTGCTTAGTCAGTCACCTGATCTAAACGGCATTAAATTAGCCTCCGAGAACAAAGTAAAGAACCTCGGTGTAATCTTTGACCAGGACATGTCATTCAAATTCCACGTTAAACAGGTTTGTAGGATTTCCTTTTTCCACCTTCGGAATATTGCTAAGATTAGAAGCATCCTTTCCAGGAGTGATGCTGAAAAACTGGTTCATGCATTTATTACGTCAAGGTTGGATTACTGCAATTCATTACTATCAGGAGGTCCACAGAATGTAGTCAAAAGTCTTCAGCTGGTCCAAAATGCTGCAGCTAGAGTTCTGATGAGAATTAAAAAGAGAGACCACATCTCTCCTGTTTTAGCTTCCCTACATTGGCTGCCTGTTAAATTCAGAATAGATTTTAAGATCATCCTTCTCACATATAAAGCTCTTAATAAACAAGCTCCATCATACATCAGTGATCTGATTGTTCCATATGTTCCTAACAGAGCACTTCGCTCTCAGACTGCAGGTTTACTGGTGGTTCCTAGAATATCTAAAAGTAGGATGGGAGGCAGATCTTTTAGCTATCAGGCTCCTCTCCTGTGGAACCAGCTCCCAGCTTTAGTCCGTGAGGCAGACACCTTGTCTACTTTTAAGACTAGGCTCAAAACTTTTCTATTTGATAGGGCTTATGGTTAAATTCTGATGTTAGCCCAGGTTTAGACGAGTGGGGAGCAGAGGGAGGTGGAGTATACAGCGGGGACTACAGTCGTTAAAGACTTTTCTCCCTGGCCCTGCCTCCCACATGCCTCCATCTAAAAGGTTATCCTGAGTTATCTCTGTAGTTATGCTGCTATAGGCTTAGACTGCTGGAGGACATACTGACCACTTTCCACACTCTGCTACTCTCTTCTACCACCACTCTCTAATTGCATTATTTCCTGTTATTTCAGCTGTTAACTTTATTTTCTCTCTAAGTGTTTTTCTCCCCAGAAGAAGCTACACTGGCGTTCTGCTGAGCTGTGGTGGCCTCATGGAGGGGGCCATCGGCTGGCACACTGCTGCCAACCACTGAACATTCTCCCTCTCCTGATATTACATCTCACTTTCTCTAACATAGAATGTGCTACTATTAGTTCACCTATTGAATTAATTATAGATTCACTCAGATAAAGACAATAAAGTTTCTCTTACTAAATAGAACTTCTACTAAAAAAAACAGTGTAGCCATAGAAACACAACTTGATATATATGGTGTGTGTGTGTGGGCGTGTGTGTGTGTGTGTGGGTGGGTGTGGGGTGTGCGTGTGCCTGCTCTGTCTTCTCAATCCCCAGTGAGTCGTAGCGGATGGCTGCTCATACTGAGCCAGGATCCTCTGGAGGTTTCTTCCTGTTAAAAGGGAGTTTTCCTTCCCACTGTCGCTACATGCTTGCTTAGTATGAGGATTGTATCAACACACAGTCAGTGTCTTGATGCAATCTGCTGGGTTCCTTATATAGGAAACTTTTTTACTGATTGGCTTAATGAACTGAACTGTATTGGAATGTTTACTTTGTGAAGTGCCTTGAGACGACTCGTCGTGATTTGGCGCTATATAAATAAACTGAATTGAATTGAATTGAATTTTGTCTGCAGTCCTTGTTGAGGGTGGAGGATCGATGTGGGGTGGGGGCATTTTAGACTTTTTACAGAAGATTGGGGTGTATGAGAGGCTATGATCTGACTTGGATACTGTGATGACATTGCTGTGGCAGCAATACGCCATATAGGTGCCTGCCGTTCCTAATGAAGATGAAGGAGAGAGACCGGATCAGTGTCATGTCTCTAAAATTGCTCATTGAGTGTTTTAATGGCTTTTAGTGGTTTTAGTAAACTTTGACTGTTGAGAAGCTTGAAAGCTTTTAGAGTTTTAACAGACGAGGGACCAGAGAGTTGGTTCCCCTTGGCTCCAAACTTGTGAGTATAGTCAATGGACTTTGTTGTGGGAAAATGTTTGGGAGCATTCTCATGTCTGTTTTAACTGTGAACCCTTCAGACATTTTTACACTTCATTTTAAAGTACTTTTATTGAAGATATTGAGCATCATATTTTAATCCTGTTTTGTAATAAAAACTTGATTTTAACATCTTGCACATGCCTTTGTGTTACACCATGTTCTTCATTTTAAAACACCACCACGGGTCGTAACACCAATGTGTGCGTGTGTGTGCTAATATAGGATGGTGTGTGGTGATGTATATATCTAATGTGCATTAAAACTGGGGAGGGGGGTCCTACTACTTGCAGATAGCAGAGACCATGGAGACATGATCCAACAGATGCCCTTTGAACTGTCCGATATTTAAGTTCTCCCTTTGTTTCTAGTTTTTAAGAATTGCTTTCTTAGCTTAAAACTGAGGAGTAGGTGAAATTTCTTTGCTTCAAGAATGATGTTTGTGATGTCCCCAAGCAGGCAGAGTGAGGGGGAGTCTGTAAAATATTAGTGAAATCATTGGCCAAAATTCTTTGTAAAAAAAATTCTGCGGGGAAGCCATCTGGTCCTGGTGCTTTTCTGGTAGACATAAGGTTGAGGGAGAGCTACGTCACACTGCCACTTAACGTTCATGGACTCACCCATCTTGGCTCACGACGGGGAAAGGCTGTTGTTGGTTTAGCGTCCAGGAAACAGCCGAGAACGTCTCGGCCAGTATGCTAACCATTAACTTCACCACACAGCACAACTCCTTCAGGCGTGTGTTATTTCTGGAGATAAAACATCAATGTTGCATCAAATGTTTTTCAAACACTATTGTTGCCTTGAAACAATGGGGAATTTGTGCCCTCCGCTGGCAAAAAATAGAACAACACTCTGGTCTCCAACAGTGCTTAGAAGAGAAGGACAGATGAGGAGTTGCTGCCCTCCAGTGTCTGATAGTTGGTACTAAACTTTTGTTCTTTTTAGCCATTTTTATAGAAAATATTTAGCCTTATCTCCTTATCTTAATGAAGCCTTAAAAAACCCTAATCTTTCTTTGTGTCCTTTTGGGAATATTAATGTTAAGGAATAGAAGGAGGAGGAGTAGAAGGAGAAGAAGGAACTGGATTTTTAAAATTAAAGGAACATTTGGCAATTTTGGCTTGTTTTTAGCACCCCCTAGTGTTCATTTAACGAAAGCAAAAGTAAAACTTATCTCCTCGCTGTGTGTTCATCTTTTTAACACCTTAATCAACTGCTGAAATGTCTCCTCGGCCTTCATTAGTGCCCAGAGGAGCGGTTCATCACTAAAGCAAACAAATCAGCTGTTTTCACAATCTAAAACATGCAGGAAACATGCTGGAAGAAGTCTGCAGTACCACGTATGTCAGCTTTTTTTTTCTCCAACAGGGAGTGGCCCACCACTCTGAAGTTGCAAATGAGGTATTCTAGAGGGCGGTGGGGGTCTGAAGCCCTTTTTATAAAACAATTCCGCCAATTTGCCGCAAAGCCGATGCGGCATCTGGGAGCCTAATGTTGTTTATAAAAGCTTAGACCGTGACGGTAATGTTGCACAATCATGTCCGTTTTATAAAAGATTACGCGATGGCGACATAAAGGAGGTATGGGGGCGGTCTCTGCACTGTGGACTTCTGTGTATCTTGGACATAACTTGCCTTATATTGCGATCGATGCTCCTTAAGTTATTATTTTAACAACCAGCTACAGGTGTCTGTCTTAAAAAATCTTAGTCTTTCTTTTTGTCCTTTTGGGAATATTAATGTTAAAGAATAGAAGGAGAAGAAGGACCTGGATTTATAAAACTAAGAGTTCCTTAGTAGAACACTTTGTCTAAATTCTTCCAAGTATTGTTTTTTGCCTTGAAAGAACGGGGAATTTGCTCCCTCTGCTGGCAAAATATAGAACAACACTCTAGTTTCCAACATCATTTAGAAAAGAAGGGAAGATGGTGAGTTGCTGCCCTCCAGTATCTGAAATCTGGTACTACACTTTTTTATTAGCCATTTTTATAGAGCATATTTAGCCTCCTTATGTTAATGTAGCCTTAAAAATGTAATCTCTCTTTTAGCTGCTTAAGGCTCCAGCTGAAGCTCATTGATTTAATATTGTTGAACACAGATAATAAAAATATAGTTTTTGAGTTTTACTTTGTATAAGTGGGGATGTTCTGGCTTTCCCATTTTAGACTTTGCTGTTAACACTAATTTAAAACCTGCAGTAATTTCTGTTATCCCTATTCTTTCAATGCAACAATTTTCTCCCCAGAAGAAGCTACACTGGCGTTCTGCTGAGCTGTGGTGGCCTCATGAAGGGGGCCATCGGCTGGCACACTGCTGCCAACCACTGAACATTCTCCCTCTCCTGATATTACATCTCAATTTCTTTAACATAGAATGTGCTACTATTAGTTCACCGATTGAATTAATTATAGATTCACTCAGATAAAGACAATAAAGTTTCTTTTACTCTTACTAAATAGAACTTCTACTAAGAAATCACAGTGTAGCCATAGAAACACTACTTGATCTATATGGTGTGTGTGTGGGTGTGTGTGGGTGTGTGTGTGTGTGCGTGTGCCTGCTCTGTCTTCTCAATCCCCAGTGAGTCGTAGCGGATGGCTGCTCATACTGAGCCAGGATCCTCTGGAGGTTTCTTCCTGTTAAAAGGGAGTTTTCCTTCCCACTGTCGCTACATGCTTGCTTAGTATGAGGATTGTATCAACACACAGTCAGTGTCTTGATGCAATCTGCTGGGTTCCTTATATAGGAAACT
>SSNS01000720.1:198662-216379 GCA_006937985.1 Aphyosemion australe | reverse complement strand
GTAGAAGCAATCACATGATGGTAAATGACAGCACATGAAGCTGCAGCTGAGCAGCAGTCAGAGATCAATACCACAATACTAAGAACTTCACCCTAAGCATCAATCCAGTAAAAACGTAGAGTAAAAATCATCATTTACAATCAGAATACTGGAATACCGGTCAGAATCAGATATTTCAAAATCATTAGGAGCAGCAGGTGTGTGAGCCAAAACAGCAAAATAGTGAAACACTAATCATATTGGTGATACAAATCTTGATACATGGAACCATGCAGCATGAAAATACAGCAAGAAAAACAAGAAAAATAATGACAGGAGTCAAATATTGTAGCAATAAAGTGTAATAATAATTGTAGAAAATTGGACCAGGAACCAGAATTCACCCATTCCCAGAAGGCGAATCCTCTGGGAACACTGAGCTCATCAGCTTTCATTTGTGATGTCGCCGGCTGTGTCAGGTAAAAAGGGTGCAACATCTGAAACCAAGAGCATGACCTACGACATGGCAAAGGCCCCCGTCAGAGGCCAACAGATGGTCAGGCGATGGTGTGGCATTAACATGTTCCTGGATGCTACCATGAAAGGTGGGAAAACTGAAAAACCTCGGGAAGTGAGTGCAGTCAAGTTTTCTAGCTGAATGTGCGGTCTATCTATGTGGTGTGAGTGAACCTGTGGGGTCTGCAAAAACGTCAGTGCTATTGATTCTTAACAAATTGTCATGCCATGATGAACACTGTGTCAGGGCAGAAGTGTCTGTGCGCAACCAAGGATCATCAGGGTCAGTGGAGTGTTGTGGATGAGCAAAGCCATACAGAATACAAAAACATCAACTGAACATAACGCTTCAGGCCATAGAAGTGATGATTCTCTGAGGGAGTGTGGTATCAGCGAGCAGACGTAGCATGATGCATTGACTTGTGACTTGAGCAGCTCGGACGATGGCAGTGACCGATGCAAACCAGGAGTTCCCTCCCAGCAGTGGTGTGTCCAGACGAAGTCCCTCCATCCCAGGAACCGTGAAACCAGGGTGCAGTTAGGGTGTGTGGGTCCAGATTTTCCATCCCAATCTGGAGTCTCTCTTCCGTCTTGTCTTCCTGTGACGTCCAGACGGGTCCACGAGTGCAGGTGACGGTCCATCTCTATGGTCGGTGGGCAGGGTGGAGCCCCGTCCCACCATCGTTGCGGTCCAAGCTCCGTTCCAATCCCTCCGTCAGGTGCTGAGAGGCGGGCCACAGAAGAGGGCACATTCACGTAAACCCATCATCATCAGAGTGAGGCATCCCGTATGCCTGTAGCAGTCGTCCATCTTCACCGGGGGTTGAGACGCTCGTGACCTATTGTCATGAGCCCCTTTGAAGCCCGGACTTTGTCGCCGCCCTAGTGGCGGATAAGTGACTTTGATGAGTTCACCATGAGAAAGGCGGATCCAAGATGGCCTCTCAGCAACTTTCGCAGCCGTGGGGGTAACGAGCAAGACTTGAAGTGGACCGTCGTAACGTGGAGAACTCCAGGTTTCTCGTTTAAGCACTTTGATCCGGACCCAACTTCCTGGTTTCACGACCTGTGAGGGCGAAAAAGCACAAGAGGGCTCTGCGAGATCATTGTATATTTAGACTTGTTTCCTCAGAGAACACTTTAATCATCTGTTTCAGAGCATCTAGTCATCACCTCATAAACAAAATGTGTTCCAATGCCTGACCTGATAACAGAAGGAATTCCATAAGCAGGGAAAAATGGTTACATAACACCTGTGCCACTGTCAAAGCATCATATTTCGTTGTAGGGTTAAATTCCGGCCATTGGGATAATGTATTAATGGAAGACGTGGTTATCAACTGGTTTTGTTACCACGGTAGGAGGAGCTGCATTGAGTCTGGACGACGACCTTGGCACCAGCAATTCTTCAACTGCTCTGCACCAAGATGTTAAAAAAAATAATAATAATAAAACAGGCCTTAATCAAACAGCTGCTCAACCTTGGAGCAGCATAACTGTCTGCATAAAATAAATATAACTTTGCAGAGACAAATAAGTCAGTTAGTGGACTCTGACATTTGTGGTTCTATGACGTGGTGTGGTTAACTGGACATGTTATTTATTTTCTCCCCCCGCTAAATAACTGTAATTTTTTTTCCCTCCTTCACTCTGGAAGTGAGAATTCTGCCACACTTTTGGTGGCAAAAGTCCTTGAAGGGCCCAGACAAACATGGCTTTATTTTCTGTCGCTTCCCCAGCATATGACATACTGGTTGTCATGTCAAATTAAAATCAGTATTTCGCAGGTAACTTCAGCTATGAATTTTTCCCTTTAATTGACTTAATGTAATTCAAAATAAAACAAATAAAACATCTAGTCCATAAGATATACTTAACAAAAACTCAACTTTGAATGAAAAGGAGCAGAATGAAGAAAAAATCTTATAAATTCTGCCCCCTTTCCCAGGAAAAAAAAAATCTCCACAGTTTCCATTTCTCAGACACATATACAGATTCATTTTTAAGTATTTCCTATTCTTATTTCCAGAGCGATCATGACCATTGGCTTAATGTGAACTCTTCATAATTACTTGGTACACTCAATTTTGTACATTTTCTGACGTTTAAATGCGAGGGAGAGACCATATGAGTTTTATGTGGAGCAGCTAATGCTTCTCATTGACTCTTGTTCTGGTTAGAGATAATTAGAGTTGTTTGGAGAAGCTTCCGGTATGCTCGCGATCCAGCTCTCATTCCTGGGTTTGTTTGTGGACCTCGGTGTGAGTATTCTCTGGAGGCTTTGTGTTTTTCCTCCTCCTGAGTAAGGTTAAAGCTTGCCGTACTTTTCAGTCCTCTTTTTGATTAACCGGGATTAACCCCGTTTGTGTAGCTATAGTTTGGTTGTTAAGCTTGTGCCTAATAATTTGGCCTTGTTGCGCGTTTAGTGCAAGCTTTCGTGCGTTTTATCTCCCTCAGGGACGCTTTTTGTTTACAAATCCCTTTTATCAAAGGTGTTTGGGTTAACTTCAGTTTAGTAGTAAATCACAAATATCCTCTGAATGCTTGTTGGCTCTATACATAGTTGTAAGATTTTCCAGTCTTTCAAATCATGAAATTTCAGTAATTTATATTTGAAGAGCAACGGTTTGATGGATCTCTACAGAAATAAGGGTTGTGTATAGCTTTGTGTATGTTGCTCCCCAGATTTCTACACAAAAATTCAAGTATGGGACACTCAGCGAATTGTACAATGCCAACAAACCATAATTAGTCAGTAAGAANCAGACCTGGTACAGAGCCAGTGCACCACAGCAGCCCCTGAAGTCTGGACTTTCATAGATCAGAGAAAGTTCAGTCCTGAGCTTCTCCTTGTGCAGCATGGGGTATGCCCTCACGGTGGTTTTCAGAGCCTCTTCAGGGAATGTTTGCTGGTGCTGGTCGAACAACCCTCCCTCTAAAAGCATGGCACTCACAAGGTGGCTGGTGAAGGAAAACCTGTCCCTGGCATGGCCCATGATTGTGTCAGAGATCTGTTAAAACAAAACCAAATGATCAGAGGTGGGTGGGTGAACTCCCCACAGCACAGAGGAGCCACCCAGTGAACAGACAGAAGCAGGCTTAAAGAAGCTGAGGCACACCAGGCCCAGGTGCACCTAGTACTGATGATGGCACTCAAACCTTCAACCAAACCGAATTAGGGCGACCCCTAGTGGTCGTCACACATAATTCAAAAATAACAGCTGGAATATATATATATATAGATATATATAGTTTTTTCCTTTTCGTTCTACTGCATCCCTTGTTTCCCTTTTACCCTCTTTTTCCTTTATCTTATGCATTTCTGAATCATTGTGCAAATCAGGACAGCTGTCTTTTAAGGTCCAACTCCTTTGCTATTGGTCAATAAGCAAAAAGGAGCTGGATTCATTTTAGTGTTATTTGGATGGTTTTATCTTGGATTTTTTTATTGCAGGTTTTAATATTGGAGTGAGTTTGTTTGAAACTGACGGTGAGCTGAGTGAAAGACTTGCTCCACCTGTTGAGACTGTTTGAGACGAGAGGAAGCAGGTGTTTTCAGAGGACTAGCTGCGCTGGGAGAAAGAAGTGCAGCAGGACTGAGTTGGCTGTTTGGCAGACCCTGGCTAGGACAGTGAACGACTGGTGGAACGGCGACCCAGTGCGACATGGAAGCAGCGACCACATGTGCTCGGTGGCAGCAGCACATGTGAGTAGTGCCCTTCTGCAGGCATTAGGAGGCTGAGGGGAGAGCTACCCAGGCTGGATTATAAGCGGTCCTCTTGGTCAGTATCTCTGCTTTCAGGGTGACCACAGAGCTCGCAGATTGAGGGGAGAAAGAAGTGGGGGAACCTCTGTGTCCCGGTGGTCGCATCACACCCCTGGGCCTCCTGTGTATCTCTCCCCTCAGCCTTCTAATGCCAACTTGGCACTGCTGCACACTTTTCTCCCAGCACAGCCAGTCTGCTGAAAACACCTGCTTGCAGCAAGTCTTTCACTCAGCTCACCGTCGATTTCAAACAAACTCACTCCAATATTAAAACTTGCAATAAAAAAATCCAAGATAAAACCATCCAAACAACACTAAAATGAATCCAGCTCCTGTTTATTGACCAATAGCAGAGGAGTTGAACCTAAGAAGACAGCTGTCCTGATTTGCAAAATGAGGCAGAAATGCATAAAGTAACGGAAAGAGAAGACGAGGGAATGTAAAATCAAGGAATGCATGTACAGTGTATGAAGGGAGACAGATTAAAAAAATGTTAGAATATGAATGAAACAGTATGTCAACATCACCAATTCCTGTTAAAAAAATCAGTTATAGTAAGTTATAGAAATTGTTTTTTGCATCTGCTCTATGGAAATGGTTGAAAAAAAATATCTATATTTCTGGATGAGCTTAAATATCTTATGCAAATAAGGTGATGAAACTGCAAAAAAGTAAATGAAACAGAAAATGCAAGTTACTTTTGAGTCCATGTATATTATTATCATCACAACATTCAGGCATTGTAATGAACATTGTTATAGGATTTCTGAATCCTGTACCGCTTCTCTATTTCATTCTGTATCTCACACACACCCACACACACACACACACATCTGAACACACACACACACACATCTGAACACACACACACACACACATCTGAACACACCCACTTCCTTATCTCTTACTTTAAATAAACTGTGTTGGCAGCCGCTCGGGGCAGACTGTACTCTGTCCTGAGTTGGTCTGTCACCATTTGCAAAAGGTTCTATGTCTGTGTCTTATTGTGTCTTCCTGCCTTATCTCCTCAGCGTCAGGTGGTTAGGTTGATTGGGAAAATCCCTAACATAAATTGGTCCTTCAAGCGGAGCCTGGGGGTCTTTGCTGTCGACGCCGGATGCCATCCGCCGGACAGTGCAGCGCCCTGTTTTCGCTGGGGGTCGGCGCTTGGACTCTGACGTCGCCAGGGGGCCACCAGGTCTGCGAACTCAAACAGCTGAGCTGGGGAGATCTGGTGAGACATTCTTGTCTGTATCTAGATTACAAACTTGCCGGTGGGGTAACTGTGAGTTTTCTGAGTTGGTGAAGTCCGCCGTAAGGGGCTGTAGGTCGAGTCCGCCGTAAGGGGCTCCAGGTTAGTCCGCTGCAAGGGGCTGTAGGTTAGTCCGCCGCAAGGGGCTGTAGGTTAGTCCGCCGCAAGGGGCTCTTGGTTGGCTCCAGTTACCCATTTGTTAGTCTGTCTGTCTGTCTATTTGTTTGTTGGTTGGTTGCTGTTGGGTGTGTGAGAGAGTGAATGGACTTATAACTTCCTGGTAAGGAGGAAGCTTATAACTCATTTTGCTCACGCACGTCTCGTACCGGTGGCCTGGGTTTTATAGAGGTTGGTTTTCACACCGTAAATTGATTCCCGCTGTGTGTCCGCACACAGTCGAAGGGCGGAGTCACAAGCCTAACCCAGACCTCGTGCCGGGGGGAGACGTGTTGTGATTTAAGTCATTATGGGGAACACATCTTCACAAATGCCTGGAGTAAAGATGATGCATTTATGGAGGCAAAAGCGCCTGAATGTGGTGAAATTTCTAGGAGATGGTCGCTGAAATATTACAGCTGCACGGTGATCTTAAAGTTGAGATTATAAGAGACACAGCCAAAGGCTGATAGAACAAACTGAACCTAGAATATGAATTATCAGAAAGAGAAAGAAAGCTGTGTCAGCATCGAATTAAAGCTGATATAATATCCCTATAGGAAAAGCTTAATTTGGCCCCAAATTGACGTTTTGTGCTATGAATATTAAAATTAAAAATAAAAGAACAACGCGTGAAGATTGACAGGTTAAGCGGCAAAATTATCCACGGAAAATAAAAAATAAAAAAAAAAACCCTTATTTCGGCATAGTGACCAGCACAAACGCTTAAGGATAATTACTTAGTTCCACAATTAGCTCCTAACTTAAAGAATAAATGAATGTATAGCTAAAGGAAAGTGAAAAATACATAATCACAAGAGTATTCAGTACGAATAATTTAAGTTCATCTGGAGCAGAGCAAAATCTGTTGGAAAATTGAAGTAAACATTATAATATAGCAGCATAAAGGAGTTTGGAAATTAGTTTACTTTGGACAGTTAAATGGTTAAAGTACTGTATAATATATAATAGGTGATATATAAAGTAATATAAAATAATGCGGGAGACCGGTAGTTCTAATCCTAATTTGAACGACAAAGACACAGATAATTCAAAAAGTTGATCTACAGAGTCACGCTGTCCGAGGAATTCATTCAATTTCAAGGAATTCATTTGAAATTTAGATTGATAAAATACGTATTTGGTCTATAACAGAAGGTTAATTGCGGTCTTTGATTAGAAATATCTATTTGACTAATGATAGAGGTCAATTTCTCTGAAGGTCATCAAATTGTGTCAGCTTCCATCATAGCTGGGATAAAAACAATAAAAGATTATAAGCAGAGTGGTTCCATGATGTCTGAGATTTATATGTAATCTCTCATGCCGAAGTTAAAGGTCTGTTGATTTGTAAACAACTGAAGTACAATTCCTGATAAACATCTTTGAATTTGGGTTTCATTTCTAAATAAAGTAAAGAATATAAGTTCCTATTGTGCATGGATCTAATCTAAACACCAGGAGTAAATGTTTACTGAATGGGGGAGAGATAGAGCGTCCCGTCATGGTCACCAGGACCGATCGGGTAACAATCTGAGCGCAGTGACATGCTGGAACTGCAATCAGAAAAGGACATTTAGATAGGAACTGCAGCCTACCCCCTTCACATAACTCTAAGGTCATTGATAATACACACAATGCAGATATTCCTTCTCAGGGTCACCATGCGTGCCTCGGAGTTTAATAGTCTTTAATGTGTGTCTGAACAGGTCTGGTACACTTGGGAAAATAAATCGGAAACTTCTTTCAAAGTTCAAAATGTGATTAAATATTAAGTGTAGACCTCCTACAAATCAATTAAGATGATAGAAGGCATTTCAGTGATGAGAGGCGGAGCCCGGGCGACTTAGTGGTTGCAGTGCCTGTTATATCCGAAAACTGCATATTGGATACCTTAAATTATCGCCTCTGAACATTGAAATTCCTATTGGTTGAAGAATCTGTGAAAAGACTGAAGGTGTAGTTAAGAAATCACCTGTTTTAGGTCCACACACAGAGAGCTATGTGTGTGTTTCTCTCCGGCAGAGAGACAGAGAGAAACCAAGTATTGTCTTTTCTTACCTGATGGCCTGAATGCTGCAGGTGAAGTTCTCCAGGGCACGTTTGATGAAGATCGTGTCAATGTCCTTCTTCTGCAGCTGTTGGTACATCATGTCAACGTGAGGCATGATTTGATGAAAAAACTGCAGGAAGAAACGGAAATCTTCGTCCTGCAGCATCCTCAGGAACCCAGATGCCTCTCTCACTGTGTTGTTGTCAAATGAGCTGTCTGCCCTGATGGTCTCAAAACACACTATTAGGTCAGCTAGGTTCTCATAGACGGTGCTCACGATCCTGCTGTTGAAGTTCCACCTTGTGGATGATGCTCTTGGCAGCCTTCGTGCAACGATCTGGTCCAGAATGGCCGTGCGTTTGGGTGACCGGGTAAAAAAACTGGAAATCCCACCCAAGTCAGAAAAAAAAACTCTCACTGCTGGGATGTGAGAAGTGGCTTGCTGCATGAATAAATTTAGCTGGTGTGCATAACAGTGCACATAATGGGCATTTTTGTACTCTTCCCGTACCTTTTGCTGCACACCTCCTCTTTCACCCCTCATCACACTGGCACCATCGTATGCTTGGGCAATAAGTTTGCTTTTCTCTTCCTCGGTGAAAACGTTGTTCAACCTCTCCAAAATTGCATCGGCTATGGAGCCAGCTGTTGTGGACAAGATGGGGACAAATTCATAGAACCGTTCCTGTACAGCATGTTTCCCATCAATATATCTCAACACGAGTACCAGCTGAGTCTGTGTAGAGACGTCTGTGGTTTCATCTGCTTGGATTGCCACGAATTTAGCCGACTTAACCTCCTCCACAATACGTTCCCTGATGACAGACGCCATGCAATCCAGCAGCTCATTCTGCACAGTCTTTGACGTCCCCTTAAAGACAGTGGCCGTTCTCAGATGCTCCTCAAACACCTCATCCAGTGAGGCCACCAAGTCAACCAGCCCGCGAAAAATCCCGGGGTTGCTGCCCGACCCCTCCTGCTCATCCTTGCCCCGCAACGCTAACTCAAACACGCCACAGAACTTAACACAGTCAATAAAGCGGCCGAGAATATGTCGGTTTTTGCTGACCTCATCATTGTGGCGGCGCACAGCTATCCTGTAGCTCTCATCCAGCTGCGTTGATATGTTGACTCTCCCGAAGGCCGCCAGTTTTAGGCAACTGTCCATATGCATTTTTGATGCTTCGTGTTTTCTTGCCTTTTCAGTGAGATGGTGCATATCGGTGACACCTGTCTTTGTCCAGGCAGTGTCCGCGTTGGCATCCGGGTGAATCAGGACACAGGGGTAGCAGAACACAGTGTTAGCCACATCACATCCAGCCATCCATGTTTTCCGCTCATACCAGCTTCGGGAAAATCCACGGCAGTATGTTTTATCCCCTTTTTTTAATACCTGCTTGATATTTAAATTTGGTCTGGGTGGTCCTAATTCTTTTAAAGTCAACTTATCCACATTGCTTCTACGACTGAACGGTAAATCCCTCAATGAAACGATGGAGTTCAAGTTGCTAGCCGCCATGATGTCCACTTCAGTCTGGTGGTCTCGCTCCGAGCACGCATCACGCGCACCATTGCGTATTACGAAATCACGTTTGGGCAAGCACATCCGGTGCCTATTGAAATGCATTGTAGGGTCCAAACTTTGAAAAAAAAAATCTCACAGTAAAACTCTATTAGATCAACCTAGTGCGATTTCCAATCTGACTGGGGTCGTCCCAAGGGGGCGGAGTTTTAGGTTGGAAAGTGACATTTAGGCTGTTGATTGGACAGTTCAAGAGCGGCAAAATAAGGCTCTTTTCTCCTCTGTTTTTGTGTGACTTAAGGAGGGCGACGCACTATCGCCCTCTATGGGCCAGCCGCCACTGACATTAGAACTCACACAGGTGAGAAACCCTATCCATGTAAAACTTGTGGTAAATGTTTTTCTGAAAGTAGTCACTTGACTAATCACATTAGAACTCACACAGGTGAGAAACCATTTAGATGCAACACTTGTGGTAAATATTTTTCCCAGAGTGGTCACTTGACTAAACACATGAGAACTCACACAGGTGAGAAACCATATCCAAAACTTGCTAAGCCCGGTGGTACGATACAGGGGGTATGATATATCACGGTATATTGCGATACATTCAGCCAGACGATATTGGCGATTTTTTTAAAACGGAATTTATTGTAGGAAAATTCAATAAACAGTCCAAACTGATACGTAACATGTTTAACATGAGGTATCTGAACCATAATAGAGGGGTTTACATTTCAATGGTGGAAACAAAACCCATTGCTCTTTAAGTAAAAAATAAAAGGAGTAATTAACATCTGCATAATCAGAAGTCTTTCAAAATAAACAAAAAAAGGCAGCGTCTGTTGTTTGAATTTTGTATTTTTAATGTCTGTTTGTACTTTGAGCTGTGTCAAAAGGGAAATTTCTGTGACCCCTTTGGGGCACAGACAATAAAGTTTTATCTAGCTAGCTAGCAACACTGCTGCCATTGAATTGAACCAAAAGCAAAGAAAATACACAAATGTAATGTTTGCATGTAAATTCTTTCAAATATTCGATACACTTCTTTTGAATATTGATATATCACAGGAAAAAATATGATATATTGCCATATTGATATTTTTTACATGCCTAATATAAACAGATTGGCAATAATCTAATCTAAAATGATATTCAAAGATAGATGCTACAACGGCCTGCAGTGACACACTGACCCGCAGCAGTGACTCCTGTTATTAGCTGTGGATCTCCACATCGCTGTAGGCTGCAGCCATCTACAAAAACAGGATGGTGGGGATTTTTCTTTCACTTGTAGAGTTTATTCAAGGCAATGCAGCTTTATTTGCATTGCTGGGTTTCACTCACATGACCCTGCAGCTGTGCAAATCTCAAATGAGGGGCAGGAAGTTTTTTCCTCCACTACAAAACACAGTGTGATGGATGAAAACGAGTATACTAAGGCTTTACATGGGCTGGCACAGATGTGATATCATGAAAAATTACATTTTTATTCAGGTTATGACCCATGTAGTTTAAAAGAGTCAGACTTTTCATACATTCGGATTTACCCAGCGCTGAAGCGATCGACATAAACTATCTTGTGCTGAATACCTCACTGCAAACCAAATGAAAGTCTTTTATTAGCCTGGAAGTCTACAACTATTTTATTTCAGGTTGGGGTAGCCATTTAGGATCTAGAGAAGCTCTAAATGGCTGTCGTCTTGTTTTTGCTCGGGTACGTTGTGAGTTGTGCTATTTTAATTAATTGGCTCGTGATAACAATGCTATTGGCAATGCTAACAATGAGTATATTACTTGTAAATAATTTATTATTTTTAGATCTAAATTTCTGGTACATTTGTTTGACTTTAATAAGGTATAAACGCCACGTTACAACACTAAGCTAACTGCTAAAAACACTCTGAAAGCTATTTGCTCCATAAGTTAGAACACATGAAAACAGTACCAAACTGTTTACCTGCCATTTTTATGGTTGTGTCTAAGTAAGTGTTCAATAAAAAACATTTAGTAAACCCTTACCTGTTAGAAAGTTATCACTGCAAACTCTAGCATTGTTTGTTTCAGTGCCTCCTGTTTGAAGCCTGAGATTACTTACCCACTTGTGCTGTCTCCTTTCAGTAAGTTTTTAAATAAAGTCATTTGTGGTGCACTACTTTCAGGACATAAAAAATAAAATGATAAAAATGCATTTGATTTATAAGCGCCTTTCAAGAAACACAAGGACTCTTACAGCAATAAAACAAAGAAACTAAGTTAAAAACAGCAAAAAACACAGAAACATTAAAAATACAAACTCGATAATAAAATATGTGCAGTTGGAAAATGTGTCACTAGTAGTATAGAGTCTGAAATAGGTGGGCTTTGGAGAGCAAGTCAGAGTTACGGATGGCTTGAGGGAGAGAGGGTAGTGTGGAACAAACACAGCCAGGCTTGGGCGGGTGCAGTGGCAGTTCTATGGTATTTCTCCCGGGGGCTAGACATCCTTTGAGCGCCCCCATTCCAATATTCGTTTCAAACTTTCAGCCCTATTAGCAATTAGTTGACCGAATTTAACCGTTAAAGGGACACTAGTCAGTTTTGGCTTGTTTTTAGCACCCCCTAGTGTTCGTTGGTGAAACCGAAAGTAAAACTTATCTCCTCGCTGTGCGTTCGTCTTTTTTACACCTTAATCTAACTGCTGAAATTTCTCCTCAGCCTTCATTAGTGTCTACGGGAGTTATTCATCACTTAGTTAAACAAATCAGCTGTGTTCATGATCTAAACATGCAGGAAATGTGCTGGAACCAGACTGCAGAGCCAGGTAGGTTGAGCTGAAAAATTTCTATGTCCCAACAGACCGGACCGGCAACTGTGAGGTTACAAGTGGAATATTCTGGCCACAGGGGGCGACGGGCTGGGTGGCCTTTCATTCACCCTGTAAAGGGTCATTTTAGCACATACTGGCTCAAGAAAATAATTAAAAATATTAAAAAGTTGCAAAGTGTCCCTTTAAAATCCCCAGTTAACCGATTAAAACATTTTTTGAAAACGTGCATCCTAGCATGAGAACGTACTACCTTTATCTTTAGCCCGTTTCTCCTCTTCTTCTTTTCCTGAATTGGGCACCTGATGGTTTTAGCCTTTTTCTGTCCATCTCTTCTGTTTGGCACTCGACTCAATAAACAGGTTTCCCATCATCTAGTTGTCAATAACAACAACCAGGAGTCAAGACTAAACCATCTGACCTTGGTGGGTGACCACAAAATCATTTAGTTTTTCCTTTTTTAATTTGGCCATTTCACACAATTCAGAAAAACGTGAAGGAATTACAAGCTTGTATTTATAATATGAATGAAATGTGCGTTATAAGCAGGGTGCGAATTACACAGAGGCTTCCGGGGGAGCCCAGTAAGACGGGGGTGGGGGTGGGGGGTCCTACTTTGCCTTGGTCCCCAAAATGCCTTGAAACGGCCCTGGGTGTGGGATTGAGTTTTGAAGGTGATCTGAATTGTATCAAATAAATAAATATTACATGCTTATAAATTATTATTATTAGTAGTATAAAGTTACAAATGTGTAGTGAGATATATCTACCTACATTTTCCTTTTCAAGCACTTTTGTTTTGTTTTTTATGACTATTTTCCTGTCCTGTCTGTCTCTTACATGCATCTCCTCTCAATCCTCCAGAAAAAAACTGCTGCCTGGCTTCTTCATTTTCAACTCATGAGTTACTTTTGAAATTAGCAGATCAAAAAAATCTGTCGACCGCAAAAATAGCGGAATGTGCGTTGCCCGGCCGCACCACTGAGGTGAAGTCACCGAAGCACGGGAGATGAGCTCTGCAGCAGCGGAGCCCATCAGGCACAAATGAAAGACAGAAAGTAGTAGATAATGAGCAAACATGAACTATGGTGTATAAGGAAGAACATCAAGGTGTGATTGACTTTAGCCAGTTGATTCAGCCCCCGGTCCGTTTCATTTGGGAAAGACCCAGAGGTGAATTCCCCTGCACCCCTCTTCTTCACACGGCGCTCGCCTGAACCCTCTCAGTCAGCAGGAGTGCAGGGCAGCTCCAACTTGCTGGTTCCAATTCAGACACAGATATGACAGGTAATAGAAAACCATGTTGCGGCACAGATTTCTTTCTTTTTTTTTTTTTTTTTTACTCAGCGCTTGTGCGCTCCCTTTGTGTCATGACAAAATGCCGCCAGTCTGCCCGTAACCTAAAACCGCTACTGGGCAGGTGTGCAGTGGATCCAATGCTAGTGTGTAAGTGCCATTTACCAGCTGAATCTCCCCTCTCCTAATTGTAGCTGCACCAAAATGAGCCGGCTAGATCAGCTGCACTACTCTACCCTTATATGGGCATTACTTCCGGAAGCTAATGTGACCCAGTTACAAGTGGACTCAGTGGTCTCCTTTAAAAAGCAGCTGAAAACTGACCTGTTCAGGCTGGCTTTTGTGTGACCTTCAGTTGATTCGTCATCACGACCTTCTCTTCATTCTGCTCTTTCTACCATTTCTGCCTTCCCAGGGATCCACTGATTACCCTTTTCTTATTCCCTTTCTTCACATTTGTTATCACAATTTTTACTTTTCGCATTTTTTATATTTTTAAATAATTTTTTTAATTTCTTTACTTTTTTATTTTTTGTTCTTGTGAAGCACCTCCTGATTTTTATCTTGAGAGGCGCTATATAAAAGATCGTTTCTTCTTCTATGGAATAGACTTCATGTTTGCTGTGCATTCCATAGACATTATATATTGAATATCATCAATGTCTATGGTTGCAACCGTAGGCTGCACAAAAACGGGCATAGTTGCCCACTCTGCATTGACTTTGGAGAGTGCGGAGACCCATCCAATATGGCGGCGAGGCTGTTACGCTCTTCAGCGCCCAATGGCGCGTCTACGTATTGACGTATGCCGTCACCGCCCACAGTGCGTTTGGCCGACTTCAGGAGTGGACCTTCTCAAAACAAACGGCCATGAAGCTAGCTGAGCAATCTTCGTTAATCATGAACATTTACTAGATGTTTATTCTCTTGGTAGTTTGAAGGTGACAATGATTTTCGTAAGTTATATTCTGCTGTGTGGTCAGTTTGTACTACTTTTATCGGTCATATTGCTGCAGTGTTTGGAAGGAATCCACTCCCAAAACTCCTCGATAACGAACCTTAGCTCTGCCACATCCTCCCCTTCTCCCGGGCAGGGAGCGACCACTCTCCCCTTTAGCGAACAGCCCGACACCGTAAAAGATGGAGGACTAGCGGACAATTCCACAGAATGGCTGGAGTACAGGGCTTCGTCGCCAGTAGTTCTCTGCAGCTATCTGTAAGTGAGACACGCTAGTGTTAGCTCATGCTAACATACTTCTTGTGGCCATTAGCGGATTCATAATCGATAGCAAATAGCACAGGTAACAAGCCAATGCTTATGCTAATAAGTCATTATTTAAAGCTACTATTGTGTTGTGGTTTTAGTTGCAGTAAAATAATCGCTGTTGCTAACTAGGACGTGTTAAATGCGGTGACGTGACTCTTCCTAGTAGAGTTTCTCATACACGTTTGCTTCCTGTTTAATCTGCGGTGAAGACCCGATGAGTTCATCTACTGCCAGGAGCCCGTGGATCATGCGGGTAACTACAGCGCCTTTCAGGAGACGGGTCACGGATGCGTCGGGGTGAGTACTGTCCGTAAATCTCCAAACCGCGGAGCGGCTTTACAGGGTAACTCATCCTGGTTCTGCTGGTCTCTAGTGGGGCGGACAGACGCAGAAGGAGGTGAACCACACGCAAGTTATCTGCACTGCTTTGGATGATATAGAATGTGCAGGACCCCGAGAATTCCTCCGAGGAAACGTGCCCTGCATCAAGTGAGAGATGACACACACACACACACACACGCACACACGCATACATGCTTTTATGGTTTATGAGACCACTATGCTTGGTGGTGGTTTATGGGGACACACCTTTCCCTGCATCTGGTGAACACAAACAGTATGTCAAAATGTTTTATTTTAACCATGGAAGAAAAGTCTCACTTCAAAAATAAAAAAACCTATCACAACATGCATACATTACACATGTGACATTTCACAGGCATTATGAGGTCATGGCAACATGGTGGTTTGTATCCCACACACACAATGTGGTTTACGAAACCAATTTTAAAGTTGGCCATGAAAAACAAAAGAAAGTTGAAGTTGCTGAAATAACTAAACAAAATGATAATAGCAAAAATATCAGAAATGGCCTCATTAACCGACTGGTTTCATAATACTGATGTGTAACCTGACAAATCGGGCTCGCAAACCATATGCACACACACACACACACACACACACAGATATAAATATAGTTTCAATAAATTGTTTTTATTTACCAGTTTTAAATGTTTAATACTTGGTAAGTTTACTAATTTGTTTGATTACTTTTAGTTAGATGTCTGATTTTAACACTTAGCAGTGCACAAAAAAATTAAGATTTAAAAGCTGGTTAAATTCAGTGTCCAAAGATTATTGTTTCGTAAGTTTTGTGAATGAACTGATGTTTAAGCATGAAAATGAGGTTGAAAATGTCTAGGTATTGACCATGAACATCAGCCCAAATCAGCCATCTGCTGGTCATGACATTTACCTATCGGCATTGGTATCTGCAATAGAAAAACCAATATTGGTTGACCTCTAGTTGGGAGTTTAGTAACGGTTTAGTTTCAGAGAGGCGAAGTTCTGAGGATGACTACAGTTGTGGTCGAAACATCAGTTAAAAGAAGTTAAAACAACTCTTATCTGTGTTAAGAAAAGAACCAAAGATTCAATTAGAAGATACTCACAGGAAGAACGTACAAAAAATGTTTAAATCCCCGATACCTGAAGCATGTCTGTGAAAGGCTGAATAGTCTATGTTTTATTGTTCTGTTTTCACAGGTACACTGGACACTACTTCATTACCACACTGTTGTACTCGTTCTTTCTGGGATGCTTTGGTGTTGACCGTTTTTGCCTGGGTCATACAGGAACTGCTGTTGGGAAGCTGCTAACCCTTGGAGGTCTGGGAATTTGGTGGTTTGTGGATCTGATCCTGCTCATCACTGGTGGTCTGATGCCTAGTGATTACAGCAACTGGTGCACGTACTACTGAGACAAAAACTTCTTATTTGGCTCTTTTATGTAGGACTCCAGAGAAAACCTGCAGGATGTTTTTTTGTTTTAGAGCAGGAGTTTGGAATGTCCAAACTTTGATTCTGTGCTGGAGCTCCTGGCCTGGGGAGAAAATAGTATGACTACATGTAATTTCATTTACTAGCAAATTTTCACATTGGAGAACCTGAATCTTTGTCCAAATTAAAAGTGTCAACATTTGTTCTGTTTTAGTCAAGGTTGTAGTATAGTGTATTTGGTCTGAACTATCAGTAATTTAATGATGAAGCTTTGCTATGCTTCGTTTTGTAAATAAATGTCACGGGTAAAGTGCTGATTCATGGAGAGCCAGTGGGTTTAAGGGCAGTGAAGGAGATTGCTTTCCATGAGTGACTTAATGTAAAATAGCAAGATATACATTACTGTACAGTTTACATGTTGTTCTTGGCTTTTGACGGTTAGGTTATATTAAACATATTTTCCATCAGTCTTTGGGGTCCAGTGTCTGTATTCTTTATATTAGAAATAATCAACTGTTCAGTTTGTCTTGTGAACATTTCTCTTTGGGAGGACAGACTATAGCTGACAGAAGATGAGGACGATGTAGTGAACATGATTGCTCTGGAAAAGAATAATGAAAAAAAAACTATTTAAATTATTAAGAAGTCAGCAGGAAAGCCAATCCAGTCACCCGACAAAATAAACAGCATTTTTTAAAGGAGTCATCACCTGAAATTTTTACTTTTCCACTTGAACAAATGTCTATAATGGCTTCCTAATGATTTTTCACTGGCCGAGAAGCTGATATTTAACATTGACGCGTTTGTTTACTCTTGCCTTCTTCAACCAGCTCACACGCACCCCACAAGCACGCGCACTCCAACACGAGAACTTGAGCTCTGGCCTATATGTCGTCACAAAGGCCAAATATAACCAAATATGAGGCCAGCAGCGAACAAACCAGCACAACAAAGCTCATTTCATATTGTGAAATGCATAAATTATGTCTTACCGTTGCTGATCCGTGTTACGGGGGGAAAAAGTCCACTTGTTTTGTGTATTCGATCTTCACAACAGCATGATGAGCTAATGCCAGGCTGTTTTAGCTTGCTTTGTCCCATCTAGACTGTTTACAGATCTCCAATGCCGCATCCCATCATTTTCTGGTTTACTGCGCTTCGCTGAAAAAAAAAACTCAACAAGCGAGGAAGCCATTACGCACGAGGTGAGGCTCGGGCTCGTACTGTTGGATCCCGTAGGTCACTGCCAGGTCAGGTTCAGTTATAACTTTTGTTATTTTGGAGCAAGATAATGAAGCTGCTTCCTGCTTCCTTCCACCAATCAAT
>SSNS01000720.1:161595-193711 GCA_006937985.1 Aphyosemion australe | reverse complement strand
TGTCACTGACACGCATCTGTCTACTTCTTTCCATCACGGAAATCTGCGGAGCTGCAGTATTTGATCCACTCATTGTCGGACTTGGCAACAGTAACTAAGAGGGGCGGGGCTCTGCGACAGGTCAATTAGGTTAAAACTCCAACAGTAGAGTTATAGTGAACAACAGTGAACCTGGAACCACTGACTAAACAAAGATAAATGTTAACTCATTAACTGCTAGCCGTTTTCTGATCAGAAAGCCCCTGACTGCCAGCGTTTGAGCATTTTTACTGTTTTTTGAAGAGTCACAGAACATTGTGCTCTATGATCATGTAAATGCCAAAACTACCAAAAGAAAGAGTAGACTCACTTCTTACATCAGGAAGAATCACCGTGTTTCTAGCGTTATCCATTCTTTCACAATCTGTTGTCGAAGCGTGAGCTGCAGAAGCATTTCCGGGTGGCACATCGCCTTTTGTCAAAGCAGCGTCCCAAAACGATCTCCTTATTCATTGATTTTCTGCTTCCTGATCACGTGATGTGTGACATACACGGATGAAGATCCGCTTTAGACATGTGATGTTTGTTCTCACGGTGCGGGGGCTCGTTCCGATGACCACCTCGTAAAATAATGCAATTGACGACCAAGTCGTCAATGGCAGTGAATGAGTTAAAGATGTGAAAATTACAAAGACAACAACAGGAATCATTGGAGTTAAATGGATTCTTTGTGTCCAGTGTGGACTCTCATGTGTTTGTTTAAACTTGACTTTACACTAAATCTTTGTCCACAGAGCTCACAAGCATAAGGCTTTTGTCCTGTGTGGACTCCCATGTGCCTGTTTACACTTGACTTATCACTAAATCTTTGTCCACAGAGCTAACAAGAAAAATTCTTCTGCCCCGTGTGGACTCTTATGTGTCTGTCTAAATGTCCTTCATTTTTCACCTTTTCTTCTCCAAACATCAAACATTTACTAAAACTGATGTGAGGCCAAGACTAAGCTGCCTTTCATTTGAGTTAAAAGAGCTTCCAGATCAGTATCACATTTCATTCACCAGCGCCCCTGGAAGTCACAAAATTAATTATTTTTTATTTATGCTCATTAATTTAAAATTTCCAATCATATCGCAGAACCAATGGTTTTAAGAGAAGTAAAACATTAAAATACAAAGTGAACATATTTGCTGCAACCATTTGGTACGACAGGAAAGTTAACTTTTTACAATGACTCATTCAGAAACCAAACCTGGAACCACTGACTAAACAAAGCTAAACGTTAAAGATGTGAAAATTACAAGGATAACAAAACAGAAATCATTGGAGTTAAACGGATGCTTTATGTCCTGTGTGGACTCTCACGTGTTTGTTTAAACTTGACTTTACACTAAATCTTTGTCCACAGAGCCCACAAAAAGGCTTCTGTCCTGTGTGGACTCTCATGTGTCTGTCTAAACCTCTCTTTTTGGTAAATCTTCGTCCACAGAGCTCACAAGCTAAAGGCTTCAGTCCTGTGTGTACTCTCATGTGTCTGTTTAAACTTGACTTTACACTAAATCTTTGTACACAGAGCTCACAAGCAAAAGGCTTCTGTCCTGTGTGGACTCTCATGTGTTTGTTTAAACTTGACTTTACACTAAATCTTTGTCCACAGAGCTCACAAGCATATGGCTTTTGTCCTGTGTGTACTCTCATGTGTGTGTTTAAACTTGACTTATCACTAAATCTTTGTCCACAGAGCTCACAAGCAAAAGGCTTCTGTCCTGTGTGGACTCTCATGTGTGTGTTTAAATGTCCCTTACGGATAAATCTTTGTCCACAGAGCTCACAAGCAAAAGGCTTCTGTCCTGTGTGTACTCTCATGTGTGTGTTTAAATTTGACTTTACACTAAATCTTTGTCCACAGAGCTCACAAGCATAAGGTTTCTGTCCTGTGTGTACTCTCATGTGTGTGGTTAAATGTCCTTTATGGATAAATCTTTGTCCACAGAGCTCACAAGCAAAAGGCTTTTGTCCTGTGTGTACTCTCATGTGTGTGACTAAACTTGACTTTACACTGAATCTTTGTCCACAGAGCCCACAAGCAAAAGGCTTCTGTCCTGTGTGGACTCTCATGTGTCTGTCTAAACCTCTCTTTTCGGTAAATCTTCGTCCACAGAGCTCACAAGCAAAAGGCTTCTGTCCTGTGTGTACTCTCATGTGTGTGTTTAAACTTGACTTTACACTAAATCTTTGTCCACAGAGCTCACAAGCAAAAGGCTTCTGTCCTGTGTGGACTCTCATGTGTGTGTTTAAATGTCCCTTACGGATAAATCTTCGTCCACAGAGCTCACAAGCAAAAGGCTTCTGTCCTGTGTGGACTCTCATGTGTGTGTTTAAATGTCCCTTATGGATAAATCTTTGTCCACAGAGCTCACAAGCAAAAGGCTTTTGTCCTGTGTGGACTCTCATGTGTGTGNCACTTGGTGATTTAAAATGGGATGAGACACCTCAAACCATACCTATTCCTTTATGCATGAGCCATGTTACATATCTTGGGATTAAAATATCCCCCAGCTAATATCTCCTACAATCAATACAAAATGACTTGGAAAACTGGTTAAATTTTCCACTCTCACTTGCTGACACAATAGCAACTGTAAAAATTAAAATACTTCCTCAAATGAATTATCTGTTTTCTATGATACCCACTCAACCAACTACAGACTGGTTTAAGTCCCTAGACAGTATTATCACCTAATTCTATTGGAAAAATAAGCCACCAAGAATAAAGTTAGCAACTTTACAAAAAATCAAAACAATATGGAGGGCTGGAAGCACCACATTTCTTTTATTACTATATTGCAACTCAATTACAGTACATCATCAATTGGACCCAACCTCAGCAATTTAACAGTTTAAGGGAACTAGAACGATCGTTCTGTGGAAAAATACAAATATCAGATCTGCCTTTCATTAGTCAAACTATTAAAATACACAGCTGTTTTAAATCACCAACCATAAGCCACTCTATCAGCTTGGTGGAAGTACAATATTAACCATGAGTATACACACCAATTTGGAATAATTCTGACCTTACAATAAACAAGAAGCCTCTCTATCTCAGTTCTTGGATCTCTAAAGGTATTGCACATTTTGAATGCATTTTTAGATTAAAAAAATGCGCCTTTACAAGGTTATTGAAATGTCACTCAGACCGCACTGCCCTCTGTAGCCAGAATACCGCAATTGCAACTTCAGAGTTGCCAGTCCGGTCCCTGCTGGTGGAGGGAGCTGTGGGTTGGAGTGGAGCTGACATGGTAGAGCTGGAGTCTACATGTTATAGATGGTGAACACAGCTGATTTGTTTGATTTAGTGATGAACCGCTCCTGTAGAAACTAACGATTATTGAGGAGACAGTTCAGCAGTTAAATTAAGGTGATTAGGTGTTAATCGGTCTTTGTCAGATGACGTATCGAGCGCTGTGGCGCGTTGCATGATGGGAGAGCTTGGTGTATAAACAGAGATTTCTTCATATGATTTGAAGAGCTTTGCTTGTCTATATTATGCTTATAAATTGTTAATGTGTAATTATGTTATTTAAGTGTCATTTTCCTTTCAATTTAGTCTAAAAAATACCTTGGCAGAGACGATCGTGTTGTTGCAGTCCTGCGGTCGAAATGTTAGCAGATCTTGTACCCAGCCATGTGTAAAATGTCCATATGCCTCAGGTGATTTGTAATTTTTAAACTGCTGACACGTGTATGCGCTGATCCCGAACACCAGATAGTTTGATATCCAACGCGGTAACTTGGAGGCAGTGATGAAACGTCTGAGCTCCATTTGTTTATGTGGAGTTCATAGGGATCTACATTGTCGATTGTAGACCATTTCTCAAAATATCGATCCCTAGCCTCCTTCACAAGGTGATCCCTGTAAGGGATGCGTTCGTTCTTCATATTTTTATCCATTGTTTTGATTGTTTTGTGTGCTGTTCCAACTTCGGCTGCGGATTCCCGCAGCAACGCGAGTCAACATACACGAAACATGGCGCCAAGGGGGTGTGGTTCACAGGCAGATCACGTGTCTGACAAAGACCGATAGACGAACGCACAGCGAGGAGATACGTTTTATTTTCGATTTGACCACAGAGAAACACTAGGGGATGCTAAAAGCAAGCAAAACAGCCAAGTGTGCCTTTCAAACAAGTGTCTTACTGATGAAATATCTATAAAATATTGTTTAAAACTTCTGCAATTAGCCTTTCGCTGGCCCCACCCCCAGAACGGCTATTGTCCAATCACACATCATAGCAACCGTTACTATCCGACAATTCCAAACAAAATGATGAAGCTAAGCCTAATTTACTACTAAGCATTAGCCTCGATAGTAGTCGTGTCTCCTTCGTTTCCCTTCAGAACCTCATCATCGAGCTCAGCCAGCCGCATGAGTGCTCCCCCCGCCCGCGGCTGAGCGGAGGTCCGCCTCCCAGACTATCCACGACCCTTCATAAGACACACCGTGCCGGCAAATCAGCGTAATATTACCTCAACAGTGTGTTTTATAAATGCACATTAAGCCTATTGGAGCAACAGCGGGTGGTGTCATGATCACGTAATGAATAAATGCTGAGCTCCGGCCGGGAACTAAAAATGAATGTAAACACGGGCATAAAAAGTTACATTTTATAAACAGACTCAGCTGAGATGATAGCGATGCAGAGTGCCGGGAGCTTTTCTCCGTTAGAGCTGCCTGCAGCTCAGATCATCTGACAGCTGACATCTGACAGCTCACAGGGACACCGCATCGCCGCCACTGCTACTTGGATCCACGCGTCCCCGGACGCCGGACCTTCTCCCAAACTCCCAACTCCTTGTTCCCTGCTACGCTTCGCTCAGCGGAGCTGACACTAATATATCCCTCCACTGCATACTGTAACCCTTTTGCCTCGACCTGGATGACATTGAGGAGAAATTGCTCCAAAAAATGTCACTGACACGCATCTGTCTACTTCTTTCCATCACGGAAATCTGCGGAGCTGCAGTATTTGATCCACTCATTGTCGGACTTGGCAACAGTAACTAAGAGGGGCGGGGCTCTGCGACAGGTCAATTAGGTTAAAACTCCAACAGTAGAGTTATAGTGAACAACAGTGAACCTGGAACCACTGACTAAACAAAGATAAATGTTAACTCATTAACTGCTAGCCGTTTTCTGATCAGAAAGCCCCTGACTGCCAGCGTTTGAGCATTTTTACTGTTTTTTGAAGAGTCACAGAACATTGTGCTCTATGATCATGTAAATGCCAAAACTACCAAAAGAAAGAGTAGACTCACTTCTTACATCAGGAAGAATCACCGTGTTTCTAGCGTTATCCATTCTTTCACAATCTGTTGTCGAAGCGTGAGCTGCAGAAGCATTTCCGGTTGGCACATCGCTTTTTGTCAAAGCAGCGTCCCAAAACGATCTCCTTATTCATTGATTTTCTGCTTCCTGATCACGTGATGTGTGACATACACGGATGAAGATCCGCTTTAGACATGTGATGTTTGTTCTCACGGTGCGGGGGCTCGTTCCGATGACCACCTCGTAAAATAATGCAATTGACGACCAAGTCGTCAATGGCAGTGAATGAGTTAAAGATGTGAAAATTACAAAGACAACAACAGGAATCATTGGAGTTAAATGGATTCTTTGTGTCCAGTGTGGACTCTCATGTGTTTGTTTAAACTTGACTTTACACTAAATCTTTGTCCACAGAGCTCACAAGCATAAGGCTTTTGTCCTGTGTGGACTCCCATGTGCCTGTTTACACTTGACTTATCACTAAATCTTTGTCCACAGAGCTAACAAGAAAAATTCTTCTGCCCCGTGTGGACTCTTATGTGTCTGTCTAAATGTCCTTCATTTTTCACCTTTTCTTCTCCAAACATCAAACATTTACTAAAACTGATGTGAGGCCAAGACTAAGCTGCCTTTCATTTGAGTTAAAAGAGCTTCCAGATCAGTATCACATTTCATTCACCAGCGCCCCTGGAAGTCACAAAATTAATTATTTTTTATTTATGCTCATTAATTTAAAATTTCCAATCATATCGCAGAACCAATGGTTTTAAGAGAAGTAAAACATTAAAATACAAAGTGAACATATTTGCTGCAACCATTTGGTACGACAGGAAAGTTAACTTTTTACAATGACTCATTCAGAAACCAAACCTGGAACCACTGACTAAACAAAACTAAACGTTAAAGATGTGAAAATTACAAGGATAACAAAACAGAAATCATTGGAGTTAAACGGATGCTTTATGTCCTGTGTGGACTCTCACGTGTTTGTTTAAACTTGACTTTACACTAAATCTTTGTCCACAGAGCCCACAAGCAAAAGGCTTCTGTCCTGTGTGGACTCTCATGTGTCTGTCTAAACCTCTCTTTTTGGTAAATCTTCGTCCACAGAGCTCACAAGCTAAAGGCTTCAGTCCTGTGTGTACTCTCGTGTCTGTTTAAACTTGACTTTACACTAAATCTTTGTACACAGAGCTCACAAGCAAAAGGCTTCTGTCCTGTGTGGACTCTCATGTGTTTGTTTAAACTTGACTTTACACTAAATCTTTGTCCACAGAGCTCACAAGCATATGGCTTTTGTCCTGTGTGTACTCTCATGTGTGTGTTTAAACTTGACTTATCACTAAATCTTTGTCCACAGAGCTCACAAGCAAAAGGCTTCTGTCCTGTGTGGACTCTCATGTGTGTGTTTAAATGTCCCTTACGAATAAATCTTCGTCCACAGAGCTCACAAGCAAAAGGCTTCTGTCCTGTGTGGACTCTCATGTGTCTGTTTAAATATGACTTTACACTAAATCTTTGTCCACAGAGCTCACAAGCAAATGGCTTCTGTCCTGTGTGTACTCTCATGTGTGTGTTTAAATGTCCTTTATGGATAAATCTTTGTCCACAGAGCTCACAAGCAAAAGGCTTTTGTCCTGTGTGTACTCTCATGTGTGTGACTAAACTTGACTTTACACTGAATCTTTGTCCACAGAGCCCACAAGCAAAAGGCTTCTGTCCTGTGTGGACTCTCATGTGTCTGTCTAAACCTCTCTTTTCGGTAAATCTTCGTCCACAGAGCTCACAAGCAAAAGGCTTCTGTCCTGTGTGTACTCTCATGTGTGTGTTTAAACTTGACTTTACACTAAATCTTTGTCCACAGAGCTCACAAGCAAAAGGCTTCTGTCCTGTGTGGACTCTCATGTGTGTGTTTAAATGTCCCTTACGGATAAATCTTCGTCCACAGAGCTCACAAGCAAAAGGCTTCTGTCCTGTGTGGACTCTCATGTGTGTGTTTAAATGTCCCTTATGGATAAATCTTTGTCCACAGAGCTCACAAGCATAAGGCTTTTGTCCCGTGTGGACTCTCATGTGTGTGTCTAAATGTCCCTTTTGGATAAATCTTTGTCCACAGAGCTCACAAGCAAAAGGCTTTTGTCCTGTGTGTACTCTCATGTGTGTGATTAAACTTGACTTTACACTAAATCTTTGTTCACAGAGCTCACAAGCAAAAGGCTTCTGTCCTGTGTGGACTCTCATGTGTGTGATTAAACTTGACTTTACACTAAATCTTTGTTCACAGAGCTCACAAGCAAAAGGCTTTTGTCCTGTGTGGACTCTCATGTGTGCTTCTAAAGTTCCCTTTCGGATAAATCTTTGTCCACAGAGCTCACAAGCAAAAGGCTTTTGTCCTGTGTGGACTCTCATGTGTACTTCTAAATTTCCCTTTTGGCTAAATCTTTGTCCACAGAGCTCACAAGAAAAATTCTTCTGCCCCGTGTGGACTCTCATGTGTCTGTTTAAATTTCCCTTTTGGATAAATCTTTGTCCACAGAGCTCACAAGCAAAAGGCTTCTGTCCTGTGTGGACTCTCATGTGTGTGTTTAAATGTGATTTTCTGCTAAAATATTTTCCACAGTCGTCACAACTAAAAGATTTTAGTATTGTCTGGTCTTTCCTGCTAGAGTCTACACTTTGCTTCACTCTAACATGTTTCTTATCAATACAACAGCTTGAAGACCTCATTCCTGAATGACTTGTCATGTGTTTTAGGAGAGACCGCTCATGGAGGAATTGTTTACCACACTCTGGGCAGCTAAAAGATTCGACAGCCTTAACGTGTGACTTAGAGGACCTGCTCTCCTTCCAGTCTTTGTTACAATCTTTATTTTTTGGCTCAGATTCTGACAAGAGTTTCAGCTGACAGTCAGAATTGTGGCCATCCTGGTCATCTTCTTCATCATCGCTGACTTCAGTCTCTGAAGAGTTGGAATCATCTTCATAAAGATTCAGATCTGGATTCCTGGTACTTCCTGCTCCTCCACAGTCCTCTCTACCACTTGCTGCTTTCATCTGGTCAGTGGTGCTGCTGGTTGGAAGATCTCTGTCTTTAGGTTGGTGCTGATCAAACTGTGACAACAGAACTTCTCCTCCTTCTTCCTTAAACTGACAAGAAACTACAGAGAATGAAATGTTGGTGGCAAAAGTATCAATCTCATTAAGCTGCTCGTCCTCTTCCTCTTTCATGTTGAGGGGTTCAAGGTCCTTCTGGTTCAAAGGAGGCTTCAGTTCTTCAGGAGCTGCTTCTTAAATCAGCACCATCTGCTGAACATCTACAGGCAACACAGACACAAAAACATAAAAGTTGCAGGATGAAATATTTTTCTTGCTGTTCAAGCAAGGTACTTTAGGAAATAACACAATTCAATCAAGATCCAACCCCTTTCTCCAGGACCAACCTCCCTGAGCCAGCTAGCTGGTTCACGGTGACATCAGGGGTATTCCATCTTTTGATTGGATGGTTAGAGTGAAGCTGTAACCACCTAGTTTTGCTAGCACAGAACGTCCTCAGTGATCTGAGCACATTATCACCTTTTTCTTTTTATTTTCAATCAATCAATCAATCAAAATTTTATTTATAAAGCGCCTTCCACTCCCATCACAGGAGGCCAAGGCGCTGAAGAACAACATAAAAACATGATTAAAAAAAAATACTAATTCAACAGTAAACGACAATATAAAACTATAAAAATGCATAATAAATGCATATACATAATGCATAAAACACATAAAAACAACCAGCCTTCAGGCAAGATCTGGAAACGCTAGACGATAAAAATGTGTCTTCAGTCAACTCTTAAAAACCTGCAGAGATGTGGAAAGTCTAACTGACAGTGGTAGCTGATTCCAGAGAGATGGCGCTAGAACAGAGAAAGCCCGATCACCACGAGTGCGACACCTAGTGCGGGGGACCACAAGCAGGCACTGATCAGAGGAGCGCAGAGAGCGTGTTGGCACATGTCTCCTCAGAAGTGCGGACAAATAAGAAGGGAGACCTCCCTGAAAGAAGCGGAAAACAAACACCAAGAGTTTAAAACGTGCCCTATAAAAGACCGGAAGCCAATGTAGGGAGGCCAGAACTGGACTGATATGGTCCCATTTCCTGGCCCCGGTCAGAAACCTGGCGGCGCTGTTCTGAACAATCTGGAGCCGACGAAGCGATGACTGACTGAGCCCAGCATAAAGAGAGTTACAATAATCCAGCCTAGAGGTTACAAAAGCATTTTATGCCCACAATGGCTGGTGGAGAAGGAAAAATGGTTATGGTTGTTGGAAATATTAAAATTCATGTCAGACTTTTTTTTTTTTTGAAAAGCTGGACATTGTTAGACATGCTAGCTTGTTGATGGAACTAAAACACTGAGATCAGCTCTATAGTCACTGACGTTTTCCCGTATAAAGAGAGAAGGATGGATATTTATTCAGCTACTGTATTGTGAGTATTACGCCTTCTGCACACTGAAAGCATCAGCGGCGCGGAACGGCAGCGGAACAGTTTACTCGCGACACTCCAGTGCACACCTGGAGAGTCAGCAGCGAAGCGGCTTCACCGAGACTTCAAAGGTCACGGTTTGTTTATGACGTCCGCCATTAAAGCAAAAAGAAGGAAATCNAGACAAGTGAAAAGCCATTTGCAGTAGCCTAAGTGTGAGGAGATGAAGGTGTGGAGAACAATCTCAAGTTCAGAGCAGAACAGAATGGGACTTGTGATGAAAAATGAAGTCTGTCTGCAGAGAACACACACGCACACACACACACGTACCTGTGTCCATGCTGTCCAGAAACCACGATGAATCAGTCCACTTAACCCTTCTGCCACCATCGCTTTTGATTGATCAGATGATTTGTTTAATAAATAAGTTGAGATATTGGAGGAAACCAGACCACGTCTCACACACGCACATACACGCACGCGCGCACACACTAGTAGTTGTGTATCAGTACCTGTATCCATGCTGTCCAGGTCCAGATGGTGAAGAAAACACGATGAATCAGTCCCAGCTGATGGATGATCCTGAAGTGGTAGCAGGTTTCCTTTAGCCGTGTTTAGCTAACAGCTGCAACAGAAACAAAGCAGGAGAGCTGATAAGGACTCGTAGCTTTTCCGTCGGAGAGTGTGAGCAGGATGGATCAGAGAGCTAGCGAGCAGCGATCCTGCATCATGAGCGAGTCTGATAGAGGGAACCTCTTCAGTCTGATGAAAGCAGCTAAACGAGCGCGTTTCTCAGAGAGGCCAAAGGAACAGCAGCAGATCCAGAGGACAGGAAGTCTAGAGAAAAGCTGAACTCACCGCTTTCTCACCTGATTCTGGAGCTCCGATTGTCACGAAGACCGCAGAAGATCTTCTCTGGTTCTGGAAACAACTCCACCACGTTGTTGAGGAGGAGAAGAAAGTTTCCACTTCCTGGTGAGAAGATCTCTGCAACAGTTAGTCGCTTTAGCTGATCAACTGTCCCAGACTGAAGTGAAGACTGCAGAGCCTCAGATATTCACCTCACACACCAGAACAACAAGCTAGCTCTGCTAGCAGCTTCCGGTTTCTTCTTCTCTTGTTGGCTGTGTTCGAATCCAGGGGTTGGATGCATAGATATCATATAAACACTAGATGCCTTACCCGCGCTGTTCGTCGATTGGACGAACGTCCCTACGTGGCGGCCATCTTACCTCGGACAGCTGCCCCCTTTCGTAACATTGGTGTCAATGGTGCATGTACTATTTAAATAACTCTAACTTGCTCAATTTTCAACCAAATTTCAAACGGTTTGGTTTGTGATAAACGCCAGAGACGTGGCTGTGAAATATGACGGATTTGGCCCGTTAATTTAAAAATGTTAAAGTATGTCCTATCAAGCCTATGTGCTATAAGGTTTGTAATAATGCAACCCGCTTGTAAATCCGTTAATATTTAATCGAGTTAAGAGTGTTTTGTTTAAGTTGTTCACTCACCTTCCATCTGCTACCATTGAGAACGGAACGTAAGCTGTCCGAGGTAAGATGGCCGCCGTGTAGGGATGCTGTCGACTCCCAGTTAAGGCATCTAGTGTTTATATGATATCTATGGTTGGATGCTTGTGAGCATAGACATTGATAGACCCCTCGTCACCGCTATTGCCTATGGGCGCTGACGAGCGGTGGCGCCGCCATCTTGGATCGGTCGCGCCCCCTCCCCCTTTGCAGAGACATTGAAGTGTCAGCATGTTAAATCAACCATAACTCCTTGAATACTGAACTGATTTTGATGCGGTTTTTTTCTCTGTAAACTTCACACATGTAGCTCTGATACAGGACACATGTTTGAGCGTTTTTAATCATAATGGGTTTGCTGTGGGTACATATGGGACTCTTATCCACTGCCTAGTGACAAAAACTATATAAAAAAAAAAAGGATCAAACACATAAAAATCACAGTCAAACAATGAGAATCATAATGATTCAAAAAGGACTATATACCAAGTGTGAGATCTGTGGTAGGTATTTATAAAAAAAACACACTTAATATATGACAGAGAAGCAGAAAGTACTACTTAGCCATTTTAATATATACAATATAATTCTTATAACAATTTAAATAATTGAGTGTTTCATATACATATAGTACCAGTATAANTTAGAACCTTTCTTTAACATAAAAACTGCATTTCTATTGATAATGAAGTAAAACTCCTCAAAGGGTAAAACCAGAAAAAAGTTCTGCACAGCAAAACTCTTCAGCATGTTAGCTAACTATTCTCCAGTCAGAGGGGAGGGTGTGAGACATGAGCTATCTGATACCAGGAAGATTTGTTTGATTTCTACAGCAGCATTCTTGTGTCAGCTGTAACCTAAGTCAGTGTTTTGGAATAAATGATTAATAGTCTCATTTAGCCTTCATTGTCAGGGGAGCACCAGCAGTAAACATGTAGCTAACGTTAGCTAACTAGGAGGTGCTGCTGGTGGACACAAATATAGTACAACAAAGTTATATTTACAAAATACAAACAACAAAAATGCTCGAACTTACTTGTGAAAGTTATCCCCCGAGCCATGTCTCAATAGTCCGCCGATTAGAGCAAGAATAAACCGCACAGAGCTCAGGCATCATGTTTACTGCTATTGTTATGGTTCGTGTCTGCCGGAAGCCCGACCGACCTAAGATGGCGGCCGCATTTCCTGCGCCCGAGCGGCCAATAGGGGGTCTATCAATTATAATGTCTATGGACCAACCTCCCATAGCCAGCTAGCTGGTTCACGGTGACATCAGGGGTATTCCATCTTTTGATTGGATGGTTAGAGTGAAGCTATCGCCACCTAGTTTTGCTAGCACAGAACGTCCTCAGTGATCTGAGCACATTATCACTTTTTTATTTTTATTTTCAATCAATCAATCAATCAAAATTTTATTTATAAAGCGCCTTCCACTCCCATCACAGGAGGCCAAGGCGCTGAAGAACAACATAAAAACATGATTAAAAAAAAATACTAATTCAACAGTAAACGACAATATAAAACTATAAAAATGCATAATAAATGCATATACATAATGCATAAAACACATAAAAACAACCAGCCTTCAGGCAAGATCTGGAAACGCTAGACGATAAAAATGTGTCTTCAGTCAACTCTTAAAAACCTGCAGAGATGTGGAAAGTCTAACCGACAGTGGTAGCTGATTCCAGAGAGATGGCGCTAGAACAGAGAAAGCCCGATCATCACGAGTGCGACACCTAGTGCGGGGGACCACAAGCAGGCACTGATCAGAGGAGCGCAGAGAGCGTGTTGGCACATGTCTCCTCAGAAGTGCGGACAAATAAGAAGGGAGACCTCCCTGAAAGAAGACAAACACCAAGAGTTTAAAACGTGCCCTATAAAAGACCGGAAGCCAATGTAGGGAGGCCAGAACTGGACTGATATGGTCCCATTTCCTGGCCCCGGTCAGAAACCTGGCGGCGCTGTTCTGAACAATCTGAAGACGATGAAGCGATGACTGACTGAGCCCAGCATAAAGGGAGTTACAATAATCCAGCCTAGAGGTTACAAAAGCATTTTATGCCCACAATGGCTGGTGGAGAAGGAAAAATGGTTATGGTTGTTGGAAATATTAAAATTCATGTCAGACTTTTTTTTTTTTTGAAAAGCTGGACATTGTTAGACATGCTAGCTTGTTGATGGAACTAAAACACTGAGATCAGCTCTATAGTCACTGACGTTTTCCCGTATAAAGAGAGAAGGATGGATATTTATTCAGCTACTGTATTGTGAGTATTACGCCTTCTGCACACTGAAAGCATCAGCGGCGCGGAACGGCAGCGGAACAGTTTACTCGCGACACTCCAGTGCACACCTGGAGAGTCAGCAGCGAAGCGGCTTCACCGAGACTTCAAAGGTCACGGTTTGTTTATGACGTCCGCCATTAAAGCAAAAAGAAGGAAATCACGTTTGATATCGCTGTTTGATGTCATATATAATGTTTTTACTCACAACTGCCGGGATTAAATCCATGAAAAACACACCGCTGCAGTTCTCGAACGATGCGGTAGTAAATAAGCTGTGAGGTCACACGTATAGATGTAATCTACATAGATATTAAACCGCATCACTGTAACAGACTTTTATTTTGAAAATTACCGGGCATTTTACACTGAAACCGAGTGTGATTTCCTGTCTAGCCCTATGTTAACTGCGGAAATTGACGCATCCCAGAAGCGGCACGTGGCAAAAATAGAACCCGATCCTATATTTAGCGGCGCGGCGTTCCGCTTCTGGGACGCGTCTGGTTAGTGACACCCCCTAGACTATAATGGATTCTATTTGAAGCGGCGGCGTTCCGCTGCCGTTCCGCGCTGCTGATGCTTTTAGTGTGTTATAGAATTTCTAAGTCCTGTACTGCTTCTCTATTTCCTCTGCACCTCATCACACACACACCACACATCATGTAAACACACCCACAGCCTTATCTCATACTTTAAATAAACTCTGTTGGCAGCCGCTCGGAGCAGACTGTACTCTGTCCTGAGTTGGTCTGTCACCCTTTGCAAACGGTCCTATGTGTCTCATTTTGTCTTTCTCCCTTATCTCCTCAGCGTCAGGTAATTAGGTTGATTGAGAAAATCCCTAACAGTGTGCAGTAGCCTTTATGCATTTTATATTTAGTTATGAAAAGTGTAAATATTGATCATGAACTGCTAATATATGAGGCACAGTTGTGTTTATAGCGTAGAAGTCTGAAGTTGTCTTAACTGAGTTTCTTGTTTTTATAACAACGGTATTCACTCTCAATACGCAAAATGCCCCTTATGATCATTTATTATTTATTTATTTTATTTATTCTTTATTTAACCAGGAAGGTCCCATTGAAATTAAAAACCTCATTTTCAAAGGAGTCCTGGCCAAGAGGCAGCAAAAGTTACAGTTACAACATTTTTTCAGTTACACAGACATGTACAGAATTACAGAAGGCAATTACAACACAGGGAATATGTCTCAAGGGCTCTCAGTCTGGTTTTAAATGTATTCAAGGAGATAAGCTCTGTTAGTTTCCAGTTTTCCTGCAGCCTGTTCCATGCAGAAGGAGCAGAGTGAACAAAAGCCCTATTGACTGTGAGAAGTTACATTTCTCCGTGAGAATTGATTAATAAACAGCAGTGCCTAATCTCTAAATTATGAACCAGAACCAGGATCTTGAAATGAACCCTGAACTTAACCAGCAGCCAGTGAAGCTGGAAGAGAAGCGGGGTGACGTGGGTGTGTTTGGAGGACTTGGTCAGAAGTTGAGCACAGACAGACATTCTGAAGCACCTGTAGACGGTTCAGGGAGGTTCTGCTCAGACAAGTGAAAAGCCATTTGCAGTAGCCTAAGTGTGAGGAGATGAAGGTGTGGAGAACAATCTCAAGTTCAGAGCAGAACAGAATGGGACTTGTGATGAAAAATGAAGTCTGTCTGCAGAGAACACACACGCACACACACACACACACACACACACACACGTACCTGTGTCCATGGTGTCCAGAAACCACGATGAATCAGTCCACTTAACCCTTCTGCCACCATCGCTTTTGATTGATCAGATGATTTGTTTAATAAATAAGTTGAGATATTGGAGGAAACCAGACCACGTCTCACACACGCACATACACGCACGCGCGCACACACTAGTAGTTGTGTATCAGTACCTGTATCCATGCTGTCCAGGTCCAGATGGTGAAGAAAACACGATGAATCAGTCCCAGCTGATGGATGATCCTGAAGTGGTAGCAGGTTTCCTTTAGCCGTGTTTAGCTAACAGCTGCAACAGAAACAAAGCAGGAGAGCTGATAAGGACTCGTAGCTTTTCCGTCGGAGAGTGTGAGCAGGATGGATCAGAGAGCTAGCGAGCAGCGATCCTGCATCATGAGCGAGTCTGATAGAGGGAACCTCTTCAGTCTGATGAAAGCAGCTAAACGAGCGCGTTTCTCAGAGAGGCCAAAGGAACAGCAGCAGATCCAGAGGACAGGAAGTCTAGAGAAAAGCTGAACTCACCGCTTTCTCACCTGATTCTGGAGCTCCGATTGTCACGAAGATCTTCTCTGGATCTGGAAACAACTCCACCAAGTTGTTGAGGAGAAGAAAGTTTCCACAGCCTGGTGAAAAGATTTCTGCAGCAGTTAGTCGCTTTAGCTGATCAACTCTCCCAGACTGAAGTGAAGACTGCAGAGCCTCAGATATTCACCTCACACACCAGAACAACAAGCTAGCTCTGCTAGCAGCTTCCGGTTTCTTCTTCTCTTGTTGGCTGTGTTCGAATCCAGGGGTTGGATGCATAGATATCATATAAACACTAGATGCCTTACCGCGCTGTTCGTCGACATAGACATTGATAGACCCCTCGTGGCCGCTATTGCCTATGGGCGCTGACGAGCGGTGGCGCCGCCATCTTGGATCGGTCGTGCCCCCCCTCCCTTTGCAGAGACATTGAAATGTCAGCATGTTAAATCAACCATAACTCCTTGAATCCTGAACCGATTTTGATGCGGTTTCTTTCTCTGTAAACTTCACATATGTAGCTCTGATACAGGACACATGTTTGAGCGTTTTTAATCATAATGGGTTTGCTGTGGGTACATATGCGACTTTTATCCACTGCCTAGTGACAAAACCTATAGAAAAAAAGGATCAAACACATAAAAATCACAGTCAAACAATGAGAATCATAATGATTCAAAAAGGACTATATACCAAGTGTGAGATCTGTGGTAGGTATTTATAAAAAAAACACACTTAATATATGACAGAGAAGCAGAAAGTACTACTTAGCCATTTTAATATATACAATATAATTCTTATAACAATTTAAATAATTGAGTGTTTCATATACATATAGTACCAGTATAACTCAAAGAGAGGGTGAGAGAGACAACAACTACAACAAAGTCTGAATGACAAGAGCTCGACAAACCAGGAGGACTGCATAGTGATATTCTGGTTCTGTTGTATTTTTGTGTGTAGCTGAATTTATAACGCTCCACCCGTGAGAATAAAACTGTAAGGCTTGTTTTCAATACTCAGACATAAATTCTTATTACTTTACAGCGGAACAGCACACGGGGAGAAAGAGAGAAAAAAAAGAACTGACTGGTTGAAGGAGTTAGTTTTATTTGTTTTGTCTTAATTTATCTGTTACTTGTGTTGAGAATTTTTTTAAATAGATATTGAAAGCTTTACATGAGCTGGAAGAGACCCTGGAAGAGGACTGCTTTGTAGAACTTTTATCTGGAGCTCCCCTTCTGCAGTTCAAGAGAGGTGAGTTTGGCCATGTGGTGCTGCCTTCTCTTCAGAACCACAGACTTAACCAATGAGATCAAGTCTGACAGCCGTGGCATCCAGCATGACAGCTACACATCTGTGTTTAGTTTGGTTTTACTGTCATCGTCTTGTTCAGCCCAGGCTCATCATCCACCAATCACAGCCTCCTGTAAAGGAATAGAAACATATTTATTTAACATATTTGCATCATTAATTTCCAAAAATTGAATTGGACAACATTAAGACTTGCTTTGTATTGTGTGTGGAGTGGGAGGGGCAGAAATAGTCTCTCTGAGGTACTTGTTTTTATATGCTGAAGTGAACAAATTTTAACTTTTAACCTGTAGCGTGTAGACATTTCCACATTGTGGGGACATTTGGCTGGGCATCACAATGACAAAATACCCTAAAACGTGGTTTTAGAGGTATGGTGTGAATACACTTTTGGTTTAGGTTAGGGTTAGTGTTATGATGTTTAAATACTCACATCATCAGGCTGAGGTTAGTCTCTGGGAGGTCACAGACAGGCTCTCTTTGGCTCTTCTGGATGTAGTTCTGCACTTTTCTGGTTAAGACAAACAAGCATAATGTTTGACAATAATATACTGTTTATAGTACACATCTGTGGTTCTCAGTTTACATCGGGGGGCCTCTGGTGCTGTGAAAACTCTGGGGCACCTAGACATGATTCTTAGGATGTTTATTAAAATAAATTTGTGACAAATATCATCAAGACAAGGTATGTGTGGGGATAAGTATTACACTCTGCCTTGTGATTGATAAAAGGATATGTACATTTATGAATGCTGATGGCCTTATGATACACTTACTGTTTGAAGGAGAACCAGGAAGCTGAAGATGAAACAAACTCCATCTGACACAGCCCAGTTCTAATCATAATAAATCAGCTGCAGGAAGCCTCACACTTCTTCCTCACATCTTTTGTGGGAAAACCTAGAAAACAAAAACATGCAATTTGCAGATTATTGTCTACCAATATTGTACAAAGGAGGTCAATGCTATTTTCTTAATTCATCTTGTGTTATTCCTACTCTTCTGTTTACTTCTTCTTTAAGATTTCTTCTTTAAGATTTCTTAGAACCTTTCTTTAACCTAAAAACTGCATTTCTATTGATAATGAACTAAAACTCCTCAAAGGGTAAAACCAGGAAAAAGTTCTGCACAGCAATCCTCTTCAGCATGTTAGCTAACTATTCTCCAGTCAGAGGGGAGGGTCTGAGACATGAGCTATATCTGATACCAGNCTCACAAGCAAAAGGCTTCTGACCTGTGTGGACTCTCATGTGTCTGTCTAAACTTCTCTTTTCGGTAAATCTTCGTCCACAGAGCTCACAAGCAAAAGGCTTCTGTCCTGTGTGTACTCTCATGTGTGTGTTTAAATGTCCCTTATGGATAAATCTTTGTCCACAGAGCTCACAAGGAAAAGGCTTTTGTCCTGTGTGGACTCTCATGTGATTGTTTAAACTTGACTTTACACTAAATCTTTGTCCACAGAGCTCACAAGCAAAAGGCTTCTGTCCTGTGTGTACTCTCATGTGTGTGTTTAAATGTCCCTTTTGGATACATCTTTGTCCACAGAGTTCACAAGCAAAAGGCTTTTGTCCTGTGTGTACTCTCATGTGTGTGTTTAAATGTCCCTTACAGATAAATCTTCGTCCACAGAGCTCACAAGCAAAAGGCTTCTGTCCTGTGTGGACTCTCATGTGTGTGTTTAAATGTCCCTTTTGGATAAATCTTTGTCCACAGAGCTCACAAGCAAAAGGCTTCTGTCCTGTGTGGACTCTCATGTGTCTGTTTAAAGTTGACTTTACACTAAATCTTTGTCCACAGAGCTCACAAGCAAAAGGCTTCTGTCCTGTGTGGACTCTCATGTGTGCTTCTAAATTTCCCTTTTGGGTAAATCTTTGTCTACAGAGCTCACAAGCAAAAGGCTTCTGTCCTGTGTGGACTCTCATGTGTCTGTTTAAACTTGACTTTACACTAAATCTTTGTCCACAGAGCTCACAAGCAAAAGGCTTCTGTCCTGCGTGGACTCTCATGTGATTGTTTAAACTTGACTTTACACTAAATCTTTGTCCACAGAGCTCACAAACAAAAGGCTTCTGTCCTGCGTGGACTCTCATGTGTGTGTTTAAATGTCCCTTATGGATAAATCTTTGTCCACAGAGCTCACAAGTAAAAGGCTTCTGTGCTGTGTGGACTCTCATGTGTGTGTTTAAACTTGACTTATCACTAAATCTTCGTCCACAGAGCTCACAAGTAAAAGGCTTCTGTCCTGTGTGGACTCTCATGTGTGTGTTTAAACTTGACTTTACACTAAATCTTTGTCCACAGAGCTCACAAACAAAAGGCTTCTGTCCTGCGTGGACTCTCATGTGTGTGTTTAAATGTCCCTTATGGATAAATCTTCGTCCACAGAGCTCACAAGCAAAAGGCTTCTGTCCTGTGTGGACTCTCATGTGAATGTTTAAACTTGATTTTCTGCTAAAATATTTTCCACAGTCGTCACAACTAAAAGATTTTAGTATTGTCTGGACTTTCCTGCTAGAGTCTACACTTTGCTTCACTCTAACACGTTTCTTATCAATACAACAGCTTAAAGACCTCCTTCCTGAATGACTTGTCACGTGTTTCTGGAGAGACCGCTCATGGAGGAATTGTTTACCACACTCTGGGCAGCTAAAGGATTTGACAGCCTTAACGTGTGACTTAGAAGACCTGCTCTCCTTCCAGTCTTTGTTACAATCTTTAGTTTTTGGCTCAGAGTCTGACAAGAGTTTCAGCTGACAGTCAGAATTGTGGCCATCCTGGTCATCTTCTTCATCATCGCTGACTTCAGTCTCTGAAGAGTTGGAATCATCTTCATAAAGATTCAGATCTGGATTCCTGGTACTTCCTGCTCCTCCACAGTCCTCTCTACCACTTGCTGCTTTCATCTGGTCAGTGGTGCTGCTGGTTGGAAGATCTCTGTCTTTAGGTTGGTGCTGATCAAACTGTGACAACAGAACTTCTCCTNCATGAAAATAGTTTCCTACACCTAGCTCCTGCATTAACAAGGGCTACAGCTATTTAATATTTTAGTATTCTAATATTCTATCTAATCCTCTGTCAATCAAATATTCTATTTGACGACCTTTCAAAACAGAAGAAAAATATTCTGAGTTTGTTTCAAAATCAAACTTCAAGTAGAAATGTTACTAATTTCTACTAGTAACAATGCGTCATATTTTTCTAAATATACACAGATTGGCAATAATTCAACCTAAAATTATATTCAAAGATAGATATGTTAGTAAATTACATGCTATAACGGCCTGCCGTATATGCAGCGTCACACTGAGCCGCAGTAATGACTCCAGGTATTAGCTGCGTCCCTGCTCCACACCACTGCAGCTGCAGCCATCTACATAAACAGGATGATGGGGATTTTTCTTTCAGTTGTAGAGTTTATTCAGTCTTAGTTTAACGTGAACACGATTAACGTGTTTTTTTCCGGTCCCTACGTGACGCGAAAGTTAGAGTGCGTGCTACGTATTAGCTATGGTATTAGCATTAGCCTACCTGGTCGTGGATTCGGCTGGCTGAAGCGGTTTCCTGTTCAAGCATAAAGTTGTGCTGTTATGGTAAGACAACTCCGTTTAACAGTGGAGACACTCGACCGTGTTTTCTCTTCTTCTGAGTTTAAAATGGTTCCAAACTTTGGACCACCTTTGCCTTTTGCGAGAGTTTTTGTCTATCGTTTTCTCCATCACCGCTGATATCCACCGTTGTGCTCCAGTAAAATGTGTCCGTGTAATGCTGGGCTTACACCGCTTACACCTACAGACTTTAAAAAGATTTTGAAAAGACTCCAAAAGATTATCAGCTCACATCTAAAGACAGTTTTAGTCCTAGACTAGTCTCAGACTAATTGCTGAATCTTGTAGGAACACTATTTACACGACTACAACTAGATTATTTTTGCATTTTATTCCCGCTAATGCTCTGCAGAAGTTTAAAATGGAGATGAAGCAGCAGCTTATAGCTACTAGCTTTTGCCACTGCAGTCGCCCCCGTCCCCCGTCATGGTATGAATGGCAGTTTACGCCAAAGACACGGCTGCTCTGCCCACAGCTCGACCAAGCGCTCCTCTCTCTCCAGTCTACACGGTCCACTTTCGCCTGCTTGAACCCAAATTCCACTATCTCCGCTCTGCTCCGGCACGAACTGTTGGGCGGTTGTGATTTCTGTACATTGAGGTTCTCCGGCGTCCGGCAAAAATAGAATCGATCCTATTTTTGCCGGATGGGGGAACGGGGGGCGGCGCACTTGCTGCGGAGTTCGTGCCGGNGCCTGGTGAGAAGATCTCTGCAGCAGTTAGTCGCTTTAGCTGATCAACTGTCCCAGACACTGAAGTGAAGATATGTTTACTACAGAGCCTCAAATATTCACCTCACACACCAGAACAACAAGCTAACGCTGCTAGCAGCTTCCGGTTTCTTCTTCTCTTCTCCTGTTGGCTGTGTTCGAATCCAGGGGTTGGATGCTTGTGAGCATAGACATTGATAGACCCCTCGTGGCCGCTATTGCCTATGGGCGCTGACCTTTTCTTTTCTACAGTCTTTGGCGCTGACGAGCGGTGGCGCCGCCATCTTGGATCGGTCGCGCCCCCCCTCCTTTTGCAGAGACATTGAAGTGTCAGCATGTGCAACCCGTGGTGCATCCATAATTTTCTTCAGAGGAGGAGGACTTCTTTTGCACCATCAGGCAGGGCAGTGTTCTGTTCAGGAAAACTCCAAGCAGATGGAGTTTTATGCTGGGCTTACACCTACAGACTTTAAAAAGATTTTGAAAAGACTCCAAAAGATTATCAGCTCACATCTAAAGACAGTTTTAGTCCTAGACTAGTCTCAGACTAATTGCTGAATCTTGTAGGAACACTATTTACACGACTACAACTAGATTATTTTTGCATTTTATTCCCGCTAATGCTCTGCAGAAGTTTAAAATGGAGATGAAGCAGCAGCTTATAGCTACTAGCTTTTGCCACTGCAGTCGCCCCCGTCCCCCGTCATGGTATGAATGGCAGTTTACGCCAAAGACACGGCTGCTCTGCACTGGGGTAAAGCCAGCCTCCACTCGGAAATCGACGGTAAAGTGAGCCCTCGCTCGATTTTTCGAGGCGCACGTATACCAAGCATTACGGTAACAGCGCTAGCTAACCTTTTCAAAATAAAAGCCAGTCGCCGAAACGTGCTTTCTGACTGATCATTTCAACAAAGAACGTTAAAAATGAACTAAAAAAGTAATCTACTAGTACTTTATAACCATTTTAACTTACGGTAACAGCGGAAGCGAACCTTTTCAAAATAAAAGCCAGTCCCTCAAACGTGGTTTCTGACTCATAATTTCAACAAAGAACGTTAAAAATGAACTAAAAAAGCAATCTACTAATTCTTTATAGCCATTTTAACTGGGATATCCAAATTAAAGAATATTAAAAATGGTTTATATGTCAAAAGAAAAAATGTTTTTCTGTGAGTCCTGGGTGATTTTATTAGCTCTAATACAAGCATACCACTGCTGGAAATTTCTGTGAAACTTTTATTAACAGCAAATTTTTTTAATTTATAAATTACTGATCCAAAAACATGGAAAGCACAAGGGAATTTTGAAACATTTAAAGTAGATCCTGTGTTTTAAAAAAAATGTGGTACACCACCTCTAGTTCATGTAATCAAAAGGTTCAACCAAATCTTATGTGGAATTTCAAAATAAAAGCCCATTGAAAATTGATAAAACTGAATCATTCCTCTATTTTGAAAAATTGTTTAAAAAATAGTTCTCTGTTATGTCAGCATGTGGTGTGGACAGATCAGTACTAGACCACCTCTAATTCATGTAAAAAAAGTTTGGTCCAAATCTGATGTGAGATTTCAAAATAAAACCTATTTGAAAATGGTTATAAAAGATTCATTTCTCCATTTTCAGAAATTGTTTAAAAATAATTCCCCTGTTATTCCACGATCTGGTGTGGACCCCTGACTACTAGACCACGTCTAGTTCATAGAAAAAAAGTTTGGTCCAAATCTGATGTGGGATTTCAAAATAAAAGCTCTTTGAAAAGTGGTATAAAAGATTCATTTCTCAATTTTCAGAAATTGTTTAAAAATAATTCCCCTGTTATTTCACAATCTGGTGTNGGCTGACTGATAAGCAGCAACTGCTTCTCTCCACCACTCCATGCAAGGATGGACAACTAGTGGGAAAACTACAATAACAAATTCAACATTTATTGTCAAAGTAAATAATCAGAAAACAGACATCATAAATAGTGGATTTCAAGAGCTCTCTGAGCAAATTTATTCATGACAGCCTGTAAACCTTCCAGGTTAATGTCCATAAAAGACTGAATAACTCAGAGAAAACAAAGTGAAGTACACCAGACACCACAGTGCACTTGTTATCACTTTAGCATTAAACAAATCCTTCAGTTTCCACCTTTTCTTCTCCAAACACCAAACATTTACTAAAACTGATGTGAGGCCAAGACTAAGTTGCCTTTCATTTGAGTTAAAAGAGCTTCCAGATCAGTATCACATTTCATTCAACAGCGCCCCTGGATGTCACAAAATTAATTATTTTTTATTTATGCTCATTAATTTAAATTTTCTAATTATTTCGCAGAACCAGTGGTTTTAAGAGAAGTAAAACATTAAAATACAAAGTGAGCATTTACCCATTTGGTACAACAGGAAAGTTAACTTTGTACATTGATTCATTCAGAAACCAAACCTGGAACCACTGACTAAACAACTAAACAAAGCTAAACGGTAAAGATGTGAAAATTACAAGGATAAATACAGGAATCACTGGAGTTAAACGGATGCTTTGTGTCCTGTGTGGACTCTCATGTGTTTGTTTAAACTTGACTTTACACTAAATCTTTGTCCACAAAGCTCACAAGCAAAAGGCTTCTGTCCTGTGTGGACTCTCATGTGTTTGTTTAAACTTGACTTTACACTAAATCTTTGTCCACAGAGCTCACAAGCAAAAGGCTTCTGTCCTGTGTGGACTCTCATGTGATTGTTTAAACTTGACTTTACACTAAATCTTCGTCCACAGAGCTCACAAGTAAAAGGCTTCTGCCCTGTGTGGACTCTCATGTGTTTGTTTAAATGTCCCTTTTGGATAAATCTTTGTCCACAGAGCTCACAAGGAAAAGGCTTCTGACCTGTGTGGACTCTCATGTGTGTGTTTAAATGTCCCTTACAGATAAATCTTTGTCCACAGAGCTCACAAGCAAAAGGCTTCTGTCCTGTGTGGACTCTCATGTGTGTGTTTAAATGTCCCTTTTGGATAAATCTTTGTCCACAGAGCTCACAAGCAAAAGGCTTCTGTCCTGTGTGGACTCTCATGTGTCTGTTTAAAGTTGACTTTACACTAAATCTTTGTCCACAGAGCTCACAAGCAAAAGGCTTCTGTCCTGTGTGGACTCTCATGTGATTGTTTAAACTTGACTTTACACTAAATCTTCGTCCACAGAGCTCACAAGTAAAAGGCTTCTGCCCTGTGTGGACTCTCATGTGTTTGTTTAAATGTCCCTTTTGGATAAATCTTTGTCCACAGAGCTCACAAGGAAAAGGCTTCTGACCTGTGTGGACTCTCATGTGTGTGTTTAAATGTCCCTTACAGATAAATCTTCGTCCACNACAACTAGATTATTTTTGCATTTTATTCCCGCTAATGCTCTGCAGAAGTTTAAAATGGAGATGAAGCAGCAGCTTATAGCTACTAGCTTTTGCCACTGCAGTCGCCCCCGTCCCCCGTCATGGTATGAATGGCAGTTTACGCCAAAGACACGGCTGCTCTGCCCACAGCTCGACCAAGCGCTCCTCTCTCTCCAGTCTACACGGTCCACTTTCGCCTGCTTGAACCCAAATTCCACTATCTCCGCTCTGCTCCGGCACGAACTGTTGGGCGGTTGTGATTTCTGTACATTGAGGTTCTCCGGCGTCCGGCAAAAATAGAATCGATCCTATTTTTGCCGGATGGGGGAACGGGGGGCGGCGCACTTGCTGCGGAGTTCGTGCCGGAGCGGAGCGGAGCGGAGATAGTGGAATTTGGGGGTTATTTCAACGTCTGCAGACATGATTGTTTTGTTGTGACTGACTGGGCTTCCTGGTTCCGCTGCGAGAACGTATTTTATTGGTTGTTGATTGTTGTACGTCACTACGACTACACTCCGACTAGAGACAATATCTAGCATGCTGGAAGTGAAAGACTAGAGAAAGACTGGCATAAATCGGGTCGCCGACAGCAGATTATCACATTACATTTAACGATCGAGACGACGGGAGCGCGCAGAGACTCCAATAAGATTTCTAAAGACTGCCAGTCTTTAGTCTGAGACCGTGAAAATCCTTAGGTGTAAGCCCAGCATTACCTGGCCTGTCCATCAGATTCTATGGATGTATTGAAATCTTTTCCAGCAGTATGCAATTTGTCACTGAAGCTGAACATACCTCTGCCTGCTTCAGCTGCTTGTGAGAAGCTTTTCAGCACTGCAGGACTCATTTCAGACCCAAAAGGGCACGTGTTGATGCAAAGAACTTTGAGAACCAGCTTCTGATGAAGCTCAATAAAAGGTGTATTTAGTCTCAGAGGTAATTCCTCTCAAAAGGAAAAAATACTTAAAGATTTGAAGTGACCTTGATTCCATGATCACAAAGTTTTCAGTCAAGTTGCAGAAATGGAAAATTATTTCAGTTAAATGCCCCATATGTGGTGATTATTTTTTTAAGAGAAGCCCTTTGAGGATTGGGGTAGGTGTGCAAAAACAAACGCTTACACAAGCTTTACAGCTTCAGCCTACCTCTTTTGAACACACTGTTAATTTTTTATGTAAATGTCAATGAATAATTTTTGTGTTGTTGAAATAAAGTTCTCAATCCAATCCAGAAGTTTTTTTGTTATTTACGGTGAAATTTATTTTACTTTTCGTACATAAGTGGGCAGCAGTAGCTCAGGAGGTAGAGCAGGTTGTCCAGTAATCGGAAGGTTGCAGGTTCGATCCCGGCTTGTCACATCTGGGCAAGACACTTAACCCGCCTTGCCTGCTGGTGGTGGTCAGAGGGACTGGTGGCGCCAGTGCTCGGCAGCCTCGCCTCCGTCAGTGCGCCCCAGGGCAGCTGTAGCTACATCGTAGCTCATCCCCACCAGTGTGTGAATGTGAGTGTGAATGGGTGGATGACTGATTGTGTTGTGAAGCGCCTTGGGGGGTTGTAGAACACTAAGAAGGCGCTATACAAATACAGGCCATTTACCATTTAAGTACTTTTTAGAGCCTGCACTTTTTACTTTTACTTAAGTATAATCGGGTGCCTGACCGTGTAGCGCTCTAAAAGTAAGGACTAAGATTTTGAACTGGATCCTACAGAAAACTGGGAGCCAGTGTAGAGTCGCTAAAACAGGGGTGATGTGAGCTCTTTTGCTGGTGCACGTTAAAAGTCTGGCAGTGGAGTTTTGCACCACTTGGAGACGTTGAAGGTCCTTCTTACTTAAACATTTAAAAATACTGTTACAATAATCTAAACGAGAGGAGATAAAAGCATGTATTATCATCCCTAGCTTCATTTTAGAAAGCATAGTCCTGGGTTTAGAAATATTTCTCAATTGGAAGAGACAATTTTAACTAACTGGTTTGTGTGTTGTGTCAGAGACATCTCAGAGTCAAAAATAACACCGAGCTCAGCAGAGACTCTCCACTCTATTTATCCCCCTTGACCCCCCAAGGAGGAGAACAAACAAGATGGGCTTACAGTGTTATCTAGGTGAGGAAGGGGGTGCACATCTGAGAAAGGGGGGCTGCATCAAAGGGAGAAGAAGCAACACCCCCACCACCACCCATGCTGTGGCCGAGCCATTGTGAGACAGAACATTTATGGCTGCAACCCCCAACTTCTCTGACCTCAGAAATATTGTCCCACTGTATGATTGTATTAAATCAAATAAGTAGAAGAATTAATTTTCTCCATTACATCAGACACTGTTGTTGTTTATTTAATCTTTTGCACCTTTTTAAACAACATTTTTAGCTCTTAACCAAATTAAGTCTATTGTTGATTTGTCTCCTTGTCAGAGTGTGACCAATCATAATTGTTGTTTGTTAGCTGTTTGCGTTCACTATAACTAGTATTCTGTTGTCTAGTTGACTTAGCAATAAAAAAATTAATTAATTAAATCACTCTCCCTATTAGGTTCCACTAGTTTGGAAAGTCATTTTAATAATCAGTTTAGAAATGATTTATAAAGTGGTAACTATCATTAATTATAATTATAATATTTTTAAACATTATATGACTTAAAGAACTGTAATTTTAAAAACTGCAGTTTAAAATGTTTAATTATCTATAAACATTTCATTAAGACGGTTATTTTTTTTTATAAATGTTTTATCTGCTTGTTCATGGAAACTTGTTACATCTTAACATTCTGGTATCTCTGATTACATCATTTTTATAAATTAAATCAGCCTTTATTAGCATGCAGTTACTTGCTACTCATGTAGTGTTGTTACAAGATATTTAACAACTTTTACTTGAGTTATTTTATTTTGAAGTAATGCTATCTTACTTGAGCAAATTTTTTGGCTAATCTACCCACCTCTGGTAGTTACTGAGTAATGCTTTACTTCCAAACACTGATTTTGTGATAGGCTACTCCAAGTGTGTTGGAGCAGAGAAACCACTAAAACATGCTGGACATCGGCCCTCCAGGACCAGGATTGGGCACCCCTGGGCTACTCTATAGAAAATGTGTGCTATACAGGCATTCATTCTGAATGTTTGATAAGTTGGGCAAAATTATATGTTTGTTTTACTTGAGTTTTGTGAATAAAGTGACATCAGGCACCATCTGCTGTCTGTATGGAAAATAGCACAATTACAAACGACTCCAAGCTCCCCCCAAAGTCTTGCAGCTTTGTTTGAGTAGTGTGGATTGGTGAGTGTGTGTGTGTGTATGCATATGGTTTGCGAGCCCGATTCGTCAGGTTACACACCAGCATTATGAAACCAGTCGGTTTATGAGACCATTTTTGAGGGTCTCGTAATTCGTGACTTTTAAAATGTTGTGATTTTTGACAAATATAAAAAGTAAGCATTGTTAATAGATTATTACTAATGTTGTAACTGCTATTATAATTTTATTTAGTGATTTTATGGCCAATTTTAGAATTGGTTTTGTAAACCACATCGTGTGTGGTATACAGACCACCATGTTGTCATGACCTCATAATGCCTGTCATGTGTAATGTATGTATGTTTTCATAGGTTTTTTGTTTTTTTTGAAGTGAAACTTTTCTTCCATGGGAAAAAAAAAAACATACTTTTTGTGTTCACCAGATTACCTGTATATGGGGAAAGGTGTATCCCCATAAACCACCACCAANTGCTCTGCCCACAGCTCGACCAAGCGCTCCTCTCTCTCCAGTCTACACGGTCCACTTTCGCCTGCTTGAACCCAAATTCCACTATCTCCGCTCTGCTCCGGCACGAACTGTTGGGCGGTTGTGATTTCTGTACATTGAGGTTCTCCGGCGTCCGGCAAAAATAGAATCGATCCTATTTTTGCCGGATGGGGGAACGGGGGGCGGCGCACTTGCTGCGGAGTTCGTGCCGGAGCGGAGCGGAGCGGAGATAGTGGAATTTGGGGGTTATTTCAACGTCTGCAGACATGATTGTTTTGTTGTGACTGACTGGGCTTCCTGGTTCCGCTGCGAGAACGTATTTTATTGGTTGTTGATTGTTGTACGTCACTACGACTACACTCCGACTAGAGACAATATCTAGCATGCTGGAAGTGAAAGACTAGAGAAAGACTGGCATAAATCGGGTCGCCGACAGCAGATTATCACATTACATTTAACGATCGAGACGACGGGAGCGCGCAGAGACTCCAATAAGATTTCTAAAGACTGCCAGTCTTTAGTCTGAGACCGTGAAAATCCTTAGGTGTAAGCCCAGCATTACCTGGCCTGTCCATCAGATTCTATGGATGTATTGAAATCTTTTCCAGCAGTATGCAATTTGTCACTGAAGCTGAACATACCTCTGCCTGCTTCAGCTGCTTGTGAGAAGCTTTTCAGCACTGCAGGACTCATTTCAGACCCAAAAGGGCACGTGTTGATGCAAAGAACTTTGAGAACCAGCTTCTGATGAAGCTCAATAAAAGGTGTATTTAGTCTCAGAGGTAATTCCTCTCAAAAGGAAAAAATACTTAAAGATTTGAAGTGACCTTGATTCCATGATCACAAAGTTTTCAGTCAAGTTGCAGAAATGGAAAATTATTTCAGTTAAATGCCCCATATGTGGTGATTATTTTTTTAAGAGAAGCCCTTTGAGGATTGGGGTAGGTGTGCAAAAACAAACGCTTACACAAGCTTTACAGCTTCAGCCTACCTCTTTTGAACACACTGTTAATTTTTTATGTAAATGTCAATGAATAATTTTTGTGTTGTTGAAATAAAGTTCTCAATCCAATCCAGAAGTTTTTTTTGTTATTTACGGTGAAATTTATTTTACTTTTCGTACATAAGTGGGCAGCAGTAGCTCAGGAGGTAGAGCAGGTTGTCCAGTAATCGGAAGGTTGCAGGTTCGATCCCGGCTTGTCACATCTGGGCAAGACACTTAACCCGCCTTGCCTGCTGGTGGTGGTCAGAGGGACTGGTGGCGCCAGTGCTCGGCAGCCTCGCCTCCGTCAGTGCGCCCCAGGGCAGCTGTAGCTACATCGTAGCTCATCCCCACCAGTGTGTGAATGTGAGTGTGAATGGGTGGATGACTGATTGTGTTGTGAAGCGCCTTGGGGGGGTTGTAGAACACTAAGAAGGCGCTATACAAATACATACCATTTAAGTACTTTTTAGAGCCTGCACTTTTTACTTTTACTTAAGTAAATAAATTCACTTAGTACTTTTACTTTTACCAGAGTAGTTTCTTACACGGGTATCTGTACTTGTACTTAAGTAAAAAACGTCAGTACTTTTGCCATCTCTGGTGGGTAGTCAACAGATTGACGATATAATCGGGTGCCTGACCGTGTAGCGCTCTAAAAGTAAGGACTAAGATTTTGAACTGGATCCTACAGAAAACTGGGAGCCAGTGTAGAGTTGCTAAAACAGGGGTGATGTGAGCTCTTTTGCTGGTGCACGTTAAAAGTCTGGCAGTGGAGTTTTGCACCACTTGGAGACGTTGAAGGTCCTTCTTACTTAAACATTTAAAAATACTGTTACAATAATCTAAACGAGAGGAGATAAAAGCATGTATTATCATCCCTAGCTTCATTTTAGAAAGCATAGTCCTGGGTTTAGAAATATTTCTCAATTGGAAGAGACAATTTTAACTAACTGGTTTGTGTGTTGTGTCAGAGACATCTCAGAGTCAAAAATAACACCGAGCTCAGCAGAGACTCTCCACTCTATTTATCCCCCTTGACCCCCCAAGGAGGAGAACAAACAAAAGACGGGCTTACAGTGTTATCTAGGTGAGGAAGGGGGTGCACATCTGAGAAAGGGGGGCTGCATCAAAGGGAAAAGAAGCAACACCCCCACCACCACCCATGCTGTGGCCGAGCCATTGTGAGACAGAACATTTATGGCTGCAACCCCCAACTTCTCTGACCTCAGAAATATTGTCCCACTGTATGATTGTATTAAATCAAATAAGTAGAAGAATTAATTTTCTCCATTACATCAGACACTGTTGTTGTTTATTTAATCTTTTGCACCTTTTTAAACAACATTTTTAGCTCTTAACCAAATTAAGTCTATTGTTGATTTGTCTCCTTGTCAGAGTGTGACCAATCATAATTGTTGTTTGTTAGCTGTTTGCGTTCACTATAACTAGTATTCTGTTGTCTAGTTGACTTAGCAATAAAAAAATTAATTAATTAAATCACTCTCCCTATTAGGTTCCACTAGTTTGGAAAGTCATTTTAATAATCAGTTTAGAAATGATTTATAAAGTGGTAACTATCATTAATTATAATTATAATATTTTTAAACATTATATGACTTAAAGAACTGTAATTTTAAAAACTGCAGTTTAAAATGTTTAATTATCTATAAACATTTCATTAAGACGGTTATTTTTTTTATAAATGTTTTATCTGCTTGTTCATGGAAACTTGTTACATCTTAACATTCTGGTATCTCTGATTACATCATTTTTATAAATTAAATCAGCCTTTATTAGCATGCAGTTACTTGCTACTCATGTAGTGTTGTTACAAGATATTTAACAACTTTTACTTGAGTTATTTTATTTTGAAGTAATGCTATCTTACTTGAGCAAATTTTTTGGCTAATCTACCCACCTCTGGTAGTTACTGAGTAATGCTTTACTTCCAAACACTGATTTTGTGATAGGCTACTCCAAGTGTGTTGGAGCAGAGAAACCACTAAAACATGCTGGACATCGGCCCTCCAGGACCAGGATTGGGCACCCCTGGGCTACTCTATAGAAAATGTGTGCTATACAGGCATTCATTCTGAATGTTTGATAAGTTGGGCAAAATTATATGTTTGTTTTACTTGAGTTTTGTGAATAAAGTGACATCAGGCACCATCTGCTGTCTGTATGGAAAATAGCACAATTACAAACGACTCCAAGCTCCCCCCAAAGTCTTGCAGCTTTGTTTGAGTAGTGTGGATTGGTGAGTGTGTGTGTGTGTATGCATATGGTTTGCGAGCCCGATTCGTCAGGTTACACACCAGCATTATGAAACCAGTCGGTTTATGAGACCATTTTTGAGGGTCTCGTAATTCGTGACTTTTAAAATGTTGTGATTTTTGACAAATATAAAAAGTAAGCATTGTTAATAGATTATTACTAATGTTGTAACTGCTATTATAATTTTATTTAGTGATTTTATGGCCAATTTTAGAATTGGTTTTGTAAACCACATCGTGTGTGGTATACAGACCACCATGTTGTCATGACCTCATAATGCC
>SSNS01000720.1:137549-157475 GCA_006937985.1 Aphyosemion australe | reverse complement strand
TGTTGTGACTGACTGGGCTTCCTGGTTCCGCTGCGAGAACGTATTTTATTGGTTGTTGATTGTTGTACGTCACTACGACTACACTCCGACTAGAGACAATATCTAGCATGCTGGAAGTGAAAGACTAGAGAAAGACTGGCATAAATCGGGTCGCCGACAGCAGATTATCACATTACATTTAACGATCGAGACGACGGGAGCGCGCAGAGACTCCAATAAGATTTCTAAAGACTGCCAGTCTTTAGTCTGAGACCGTGAAAATCCTTAGGTGTAAGCCCAGCATTACCTGGCCTGTCCATCAGATTCTATGGATGTATTGAAATCTTTTCCAGCAGTATGCAATTTGTCACTGAAGCTGAACATACCTCTGCCTGCTTCAGCTGCTTGTGAGAAGCTTTTCAGCACTGCAGGACTCATTTCAGACCCAAAAGGGCACGTGTTGATGCAAAGAACTTTGAGAACCAGCTTCTGATGAAGCTCAATAAAAGGTGTATTTAGTCTCAGAGGTAATTCCTCTCAAAAGGAAAAAATACTTAAAGATTTGAAGTGACCTTGATTCCATGATCACAAAGTTTTCAGTCAAGTTGCAGAAATGGAAAATTATTTCAGTTAAATGCCCCATATGTGGTGATTATTTTTTTAAGAGAAGCCCTTTGAGGATTGGGGTAGGTGTGCAAAAACAAACGCTTACACAAGCTTTACAGCTTCAGCCTACCTCTTTTGAACACACTGTTAATTTTTTATGTAAATGTCAATGAATAATTTTTGTGTTGTTGAAATAAAGTTCTCAATCCAATCCAGAAGTTTTTTTGTTATTTACGGTAAAAAAAATTTTACTTTTTACTTTTCATACTTAAGTACTTTTTAGAGCCTGCACTTTTTACTTTTACTTAAGTAAATAAATTCACTTAGTACTTTTACTTTTACCAGAGTAGTTTCTTACACGGGTATCTGTACTTGTACTTAAGTAAAAAACGTCAGTACTTTTGCCATCTCTGGTGGGTAGTCAACAGATTGACGATATAATCGGGTGCCTGACCGTGTAGCGCTCTAAAAGTAAGGACTAAGATTTTGAACTGGATCCTACAGAAAACTGGGAGCCAGTGTAGAGTNACAACTAGATTATTTTTGCATTTTATTCCCGCTAATGCTCTGCAGAAGTTTAAAATGGAGATGAAGCAGCAGCTTATAGCTACTAGCTTTTGCCACTGCAGTCGCCCCCGTCCCCCGTCATGGTATGAATGGCAGTTTACGCCAAAGACACGGCTGCTCTGCCCACAGCTCGACCAAGCGCTCCTCTCTCTCCAGTCTACACGGTCCACTTTCGCCTGCTTGAACCCAAATTCCACTATCTCCGCTCTGCTCCGGCACGAACTGTTGGGCGGTTGTGATTTCTGTACATTGAGGTTCTCCGGCGTCCGGCAAAAATAGAATCGATCCTATTTTTGCCGGATGGGGGAACGGGGGGCGGCGCACTTGCTGCGGAGTTCGTGCCGGAGCGGAGCGGAGCGGAGATAGTGGAATTTGGGGGTTATTTCAACGTCTGCAGACATGATTGTTTTGTTGTGACTGACTGGGCTTCCTGGTTCCGCTGCGAGAACGTATTTTATTGGTTGTTGATTGTTGTACGTCACTACGACTACACTCCGACTAGAGACAATATCTAGCATGCTGGAAGTGAAAGACTAGAGAAAGACTGGCATAAATCGGGTCGCCGACAGCAGATTATCACATTACATTTAACGATCGAGACGACGGGAGCGCGCAGAGACTCCAATAAGATTTCTAAAGACTGCCAGTCTTTAGTCTGAGACCGTGAAAATCCTTAGGTGTAAGCCCAGCATTACCTGGCCTGTCCATCAGATTCTATGGATGTATTGAAATCTTTTCCAGCAGTATGCAATTTGTCACTGAAGCTGAACATACCTCTGCCTGCTTCAGCTGCTTGTGAGAAGCTTTTCAGCACTGCAGGACTCATTTCAGACCCAAAAGGGCACGTGTTGATGCAAAGAACTTTGAGAACCAGCTTCTGATGAAGCTCAATAAAAGGTGTATTTAGTCTCAGAGGTAATTCCTCTCAAAAGGAAAAAATACTTAAAGATTTGAAGTGACCTTGATTCCATGATCACAAAGTTTTCAGTCAAGTTGCAGAAATGGAAAATTATTTCAGTTAAATGCCCCATATGTGGTGATTATTTTTTTAAGAGAAGCCCTTTGAGGATTGGGGTAGGTGTGCAAAAACAAACGCTTACACAAGCTTTACAGCTTCAGCCTACCTCTTTTGAACACACTGTTAATTTTTTATGTAAATGTCAATGAATAATTTTTGTGTTGTTGAAATAAAGTTCTCAATCCAATCCAGAAGTTTTTTTTGTTATTTACGGTGAAATTTATTTTACTTTTCGTACATAAGTGGGCAGCAGTAGCTCAGGAGGTAGAGCAGGTTGTCCAGTAATCGGAAGGTTGCAGGTTCGATCCCGGCTTGTCACATCTGGGCAAGACACTTAACCCGCCTTGCCTGCTGGTGGTGGTCAGAGGGACTGGTGGCGCCAGTGCTCGGCAGCCTCGCCTCCGTCAGTGCGCCCCAGGGCAGCTGTAGCTACATCGTAGCTCATCCCCACCAGTGTGTGAATGTGAGTGTGAATGGGTGGATGACTGATTGTGTTGTGAAGCGCCTTGGGGGGTTGTAGAACACTAAGAAGGCGCTATACAAATACAGGCCATTTACCATTTAAGTACTTTTTAGAGCCTGCACTTTTTACTTTTACTTAAGTAAATAAATTCACTTAGTACTTTTACTTTTACCAGAGTAGTTTCTTACACGGGTATCTGTACTTGTACTTAAGTAAAAAACGTCAGTACTTTTGCCATCTCTGGTGGGTAGTCAACAGATTGACGATATAATCGGGTGCCTGACCGTGTAGCGCTCTAAAAGTAAGGACTAAGATTTTGAACTGGATCCTACAGAAAACTGGGAGCCAGTGTAGAGTCGCTAAAACAGGGGTGATGTGAGCTCTTTTGCTGGTGCACGTTAAAAGTCTGGCAGTGGAGTTTTGCACCACTTGGAGACGTTGAAGGTCCTTCTTACTTAAACATTTAAAAATACTGTTACAATAATCTAAACGAGAGGAGATAAAAGCATGTATTATCATCCCTAGCTTCATTTTAGAAAGCATAGTCCTGGGTTTAGAAATATTTCTCAATTGGAAGAGACAATTTTAACTAACTGGTTTGTGTGTTGTGTCAGAGACATCTCAGAGTCAAAAATAACACCGAGCTCAGCAGAGACTCTCCACTCTATTTATCCCCCTTGACCCCCCAAGGAAGAGAACAAACAAAAGACGGGCTTACAGTGTTATCTAGGTGAGGAAGGGGGTGCACATCTGAGAAAGGGGGGCTGCATCAAAGGGAAAAGAAGCAACACCCCCACCACCACCCATGCTGTGGCCGAGCCATTGTGAGACAGAACATTTATGGCTGCAACCCCCAACTTCTCTGACCTCAGAAATATTGTCCCACTGTATGATTGTATTAAATCAAATAAGTAGAAGAATTAATTTTCTCCATTACATCAGACACTGTTGTTGTTTATTTAATCTTTTGCACCTTTTTAAACAACATTTTTAGCTCTTAACCAAATTAAGTCTATTGTTGATTTGTCTCCTTGTCAGAGTGTGACCAATCATAATTGTTGTTTGTTAGCTGTTTGCGTTCACTATAACTAGTATTCTGTTGTCTAGTTGACTTAGCAATAAAAAAATTAATTAATTAAATCACTCTCCCTATTAGGTTCCACTAGTTTGGAAAGTCATTTTAATAATCAGTTTAGAAATGATTTATAAAGTGGTAACTATCATTAATTATAATTATAATATTTTTAAACATTATATGACTTAAAGAACTGTAATTTTAAAAACTGCAGTTTAAAATGTTTAATTATCTATAAACATTTCATTAAGACGGTTATTTTTTTTATAAATGTTTTATCTGCTTGTTCATGGAAACTTGTTACATCTTAACATTCTGGTATCTCTGATTACATCATTTTTATAAATTAAATCAGCCTTTATTAGCATGCAGTTACTTGCTACTCATGTAGTGTTGTTACAAGATATTTAACAACTTTTACTTGAGTTATTTTATTTTGAAGTAATGCTATCTTACTTGAGCAAATTTTTTGGCTAATCTACCCACCTCTGGTAGTTACTGAGTAATGCTTTACTTCCAAACACTGATTTTGTGATAGGCTACTCCAAGTGTGTTGGAGCAGAGAAACCACTAAAACATGCTGGACATCGGCCCTCCAGGACCAGGATTGGGCACCCCTGGGCTACTCTATAGAAAATGTGTGCTATACAGGCATTCATTCTGAATGTTTGATAAGTTGGGCAAAATTATATGTTTGTTTTACTTGAGTTTTGTGAATAAAGTGACATCAGGCACCATCTGCTGTCTGTATGGAAAATAGCACAATTACAAACGACTCCAAGCTCCCCCCAAAGTCTTGCAGCTTTGTTTGAGTAGTGTGGATTGGTGAGTGTGTGTGTGTGTATGCATATGGTTTGCGAGCCCGATTCGTCAGGTTACACACCAGCATTATGAAACCAGTTGGTTTATGAGACCATTTTTGAGGGTCTCGTAATTCGTGACTTTTAAAATGTTGTGATTTTTGACAAATATAAAAAGTAAGCATTGTTAATAGATTATTACTAATGTTGTAACTGCTATTATAATTTTATTTAGTGATTTTATGGCCAATTTTAGAATTGGTTTTGTAAACCACATCATGTGTGTGGTATACAGACCACCATGTTGTCATGACCTCATAATGCCTGTCATGTGTAATGTATGTATGTTTTCATAGTTTTTTTTCATTTTTGAAGTGAGACTTTTCTTCCATGGGTAAAAAAAACCCATACTTTTTGTCAAAGAATTTCTATGTCCTGTACAGCTTCTCTATTTCATTCTGTATCACACACACATTCACACACACACATTTGAACACACCCACTACCTTATCTCTTACTTTAAATAAACTGTGTTGGCAGCCGCTCGGGGCAGACTGTACTCTGTCCTGAGTTGGTCTGTCATCATTTGCAAATGATTCTGTGTGGTTTATTGTCTCTCTTATTTCCTCAGTTCCGGTTGGGGTAATTGACAAAATCCCTAACATAAATTGGTCCTTCGAGCGGAGCCTGGTCATCTCGCTGTCGACGCCAAACGCCACCGCCGGACATAGTCGCGACACCACAAAATCCTCCAGCGCCCTGTTTTCGCTGGGGGTCGGCGCTTGGACTCTGACGTCGCCAGGGGGCCACCAGGTCTGCGAACTCAAACAGCTGAGCTGGGGAGATCTGGTGAGACATTCTTGTTTATGTGTGGATACTAACTCAGAGAGGTTTGGCGTTTCAGCGTTTGGCTGATATAAACGCAACTCTGGAGTTAAAGGGGCTTTGAGCGTTCGTCCTGATAGTAACGCAAATAGTTTAACAGCTGTGTTGATACGCCGGTAAGATAACTGTTGAAGTGTCCTAAATTGGTTGGGTTTTGAGCGTTTTCCCGTGAATTAAACGAAATTGGCTGGTTTTTGAGCGTTTTCTCGTGAATTAAACGAAATTGGCTGGTTTTTGAGCGTTTTCCCGTGAATTAAACGAAATTGGCTGGTTTTTGAGCTTGATAACACCGGAGGAGGAGACCATATTGTTGACGAGACAGAGAGGCGCCGCTGCCTCTGCTTCATTCGTCGCTCCCTGTGATGACGCAGAACAGTTTCCTCCTCCTCCTCCTCCTCCACCGCCTCCCCCAACGCCCCCGCCTCTGCTGAGTGGGCATGAGCAGGGGGGGGGGGGAGCAAATTCTTCTGGGCAGATAGTAAAACACCAGACAGCTGCTGAGAAAAGAAAGGCAGAGGCCCTCATCCTGAGGCCAGACGGTTACATAACTAGGCAGGCACAGGCTGAGGGGACGTCAAATACAACAGCCACAGATCAGATTAAAGCGGAAGATGCCACTTCTGGTCTTTACCCTCTCGTGCAGGTAGCAAATCCACGTTATGGTGTGGAGCCTGAAGCTAACCCAACAATCTCTGTTTACCGACCTTGGACCCAGGCTGATATAGTACAGGCTGCAAATGGTTTAACTAAATTCAGTGATGATGTATACCAGTTCTGCTCTGATTTGAATGAGCTCAGGGGCAGTTTTTGTTTAAATGGTATAGAAATCTATAAAGTCATTCAGAATGCCTTGGGTCTCCGTTGGGGCAGAGTGCAGGGTGATTATACAGGAGTCGGGACAGATAAAGCACCTTTAGCTGCAGGGTCTATGGAGCTGTCAGCTCAGCTAGACCCACTATTTGAGAGAATTAAGACACAGTTTAAGAAAACAGCTGACTATGGTAAAATTAGTGAGACAACACAGAAACCAGACGAAAGCCCCTCAGATTTCTTGTGCAGACTTGAGCCCATTTTCAAATACAACTCAGGGATACCTTATAATGCTGAAGTACAGGAAGCGTACCAGCAGGGGTTAAAAAAAGCGTTTTTAGACGGCTTGCTTCCCCCTGTTCGTGCGTTCGTGGATAAACATTGGGTACACAAACCACGAGGCTCAGTCGCTGACGCTGTTGAACAAGCATCTCATGCAATGAAACACATAACATCGACTAGTGCAGATAACACATTCGTGAGCACAGATAGCACAGATGACACTGTAGCTTATGCTTACCAATCACGTTATGTGTCAAGGGGCAGAACATCCCGTCATGATCGCCGAGACCGATCGGATAACGATCCGTGCGACCATGACGTGACATGCTGGAATTGCAATCAGAAAGGGCATTTAGCTAGAAGCTGCAAGATGCCACCATCATCTAACTCTAAGAGCAAGGTTAAGGTCATTGATAATCCAAACAGTAGGGATAACCCTTATTCGAGTTATCAAGCATGACTAGAACCAGGAACTGATACAAAAGCTGCCGCAGAAACACTACCAAGGCCAGATCCCGCGGCGACACAGGAGGGCAATAGGGATAACACAACTGTTGACATTTTTGCCGCACTCAGAAAGTGGTCAGACATCTCCAAGGCTCCCACACGTGTTATCTTGTTTAATGGGAAACCGTTCAGCTGTCTGTGCGATACCGGAGCCTGTAGGACAGTTCTTACTGCACCTCCTCCTGACACTAAGTTCTCATCCGATACGATTTTCATATTAAAAAGCACAAACTAACCAGGCCCATTCAGGTTAAAGATCAGGAGACAGGAGCTAACACTCACATACCATTACTAATAGACTCCACATGTCCTGTCAATCTACTCGGACGAGACCTCATGATGAAATTAGGCATTTCTGTCGTATGCACACCTGAAGGCATGACTTCTGAAATAAATCCACCAGATTCACAAGACATTCTCGTGTTAAAAGGTAATGCGGAACCTCATTACTGGTGGTCCTTGGACGTGACGTCGACACATGTGTCTAAGGAGCTAGCAGACTTAGTTTTTGCTAAAGCTAGTGCAATGAATTATGACCAGTTCGGTGAATCTGATCGCATGCCACCTACTGAGTTACATGTCACACTCAGGTACAAAGAGGAGCCTGGGCCTGACATGCCATATGACACCAAATTTCACAAATTAACAGATCACACCATCACGCTTCAACACCTGTACGTAACACCACGGGGAAATGCGGTTTGTTCTGTTATCTTGTCTCAAGAACAAAATCGCCTTTCTTGCGTCAGACCTGCTCACATGTCTGTGCTAAAAGACAGAAATCGCCCTTGGAAAAGCATGAGTGACCTCCTTGCTGACGCGATAAGCGAAAAATATGATGCAGATGACCCTGACGGCTGGAAGCGCAGCTCGTCAGGAAAATGCCGCCGCACACTTGGCTGGAAGATAAGAGTGTCTCCAAACACACATTTACACGAATGAGACAAGCCAGATACGTCCTTGACGTGCGCTGTTGCACTGGAGGACTATCCGGAGCTAAAAAACATTCCAAATGACCTGTGGTCAAAAGGCCCAACTGATGTAGGACTGATAAAAGGATGTTTACCAGTTAAGATGCAAGAAAAATCACACTACAGACCGCGAGTAAGACAATACCCCATCAGCAGAGAGGCTGAGGAGGGTATTGCACCTGTGATTGAAAGCATGCTCCAGGCAGGCATAATCAGACCTGCACCTGAGTTCGTGTGTCTTTCGCCAATCTATCCTGTACGGAAGCCTGGCAGAGACACGTGGAGGCTCATCCAAGATCTCAGGCTAGTAAATCAGTCTATTGTCCAAATAGTGTCTGATGTGCCCAACCCACACACTATTTTGAACCAAATCACACCTGACAAAAAGTGGTTCACTGTTATTGATTTGAGTAATGCATTTTTCTCAGTACCCTTGCACCCAGAGTCCCAGCATTGGTTCGGCTTCATTTTCCAGGGTAACAAATACACATTCACAAGATTGGCCCAGAGGTACGCGAATGCACCCCATGAATATACACAAGCGTTAAGAGTTTCTATGTTTAGCTGTGAGCTCCCTGCACATTCACAAATCCTACTATATGTAGATGACATTCTGATTGCATCGGACACTGAAGCAGCATGCAGAGAAAGCACTTTACACGTTTTGCAGCACCTTTATGAGCAAGGTCACAAGGTTTCACTCAGTAAGCTTCAACTATGGAGACCTTCAGTGACCTATTTAGGTCACACCCTGTCCGGTGAAGGAAAAGCTCTGTTACAAACTCGGAAAGCTGCGATACAGGAAGCTGCTAAACCTGTAACAAAAAACAGATGATGTCATTCTTAGGGCTCGCTAACTTCTGTCGCACTTGGATTCCTGACTTTGCATTTATGGTATCGCCTCTCCAGCATATCATTTATGGCAAAGATCTAGCTTTAAATGACAAAATCTGCTGGACGCCTGAAACAGAAAAAGCTTTTGTGCATTTAAAGCAGCTGTTGCAGACTGATGTTGTTTTGGCACTACCAGATTACTCTAAGAGGTTTTTTCTCTCTGTTGATGCAGCGTCTGGTCACATGAAAGCGGTTCTGACTCAAAAGCATGGCAGTCAGCAGAGGCCGGTAGCTTATTATTCTAAGAAGCTAGATTCGATAGCGGCAGGTCTGCCCAGCTGTGTCCAGGCCTGCGCTGCAGCTTCTGAAGCAGTTAGTCAAAGCTCTGACATCGTTCTGCTGCATCCTCTAACACTGCAAGTACCGCATTCCGTGGCACTAGTTTTGTTGCAAACAAATCTACCTTTTCTGACACACAACAGACATCTGACATATGTCTCCACATTGTTGTCACAGGCACACATTGAGATAGTTCGTTGTAGCAGCTTGAATCCAGCAACTCTGTTACCAACACACACAGACGGTGACCCACACTGCTGCAGAACACACACACATGAGCAAACAAAGCCTCGTGTTGACATACTGGACATTCCACAGGCTGGCTTCTTTTCTCTCTATGTGGATGGTTCAGCGGCGAGGGATGCCATGGGCAGGAACCGTGTTGGGTATGCTGTCACCACCCAGACTTCTGTCATAAAAGCCAGACCTTTACCCTCTAGTTGTTCAGCACAGGTCGCTGAACTCGTAGCGGTCACTAGGGCGTGTCAGCTGTACGAAGGGCGTGACATTAACATTTTCACTGACAGCCAATATGTTTATTCCTCTGTGCATCATTTTGCACAAATATGGAAGAATCGAGGCATGGTAACATCCAGTGGCAAAAAACTGACACACGCGTCGAAACTGTTGGAGCTTCTGGATGCGGTCCAGCTCCCGAATCGCCTGGCCTTGTGTAAATGTCAGGCTCATCAAACTGATAACTCCGAGGTCTCCAGGGGAAACTCTTTTGCAGATCAGTGTGCAAAGCTTGCAGCTCAAGAGCTCCCCCTGCCGGAGACTTCATTTTACTGCACAGACACTTTGACAAGGGACATTGTACAGGACGCACAGGTTTCAGCCTCTGACCAGGAACAGAAATCCTGGATTAAGTTTAACCCTATCTCGATTAATGATGTCCTACACGTAAAAGACAAGCCCATTCTTCCCAAATCACTGTTCGCGACTGCAGCTTTGCTGAGTCACGGGTTGAGTCATGTTTCTGCGGGAGGAATGGGACAGTTGATAAACACATCTTTCCACACTGTAAACTTTTCTTCTTTTGCTAAAGACTACTGTCGGAAATGTTTGATTTGTATGAAAAACAATGCTCAAGGCCATTTACGGCCAAAAAGGGGAAGTTTTCCGACGCCAGAATACCCATTCCATACGATTCACATGGATTTTATTGAATTGTCACAGATGCATGGAGTGAAATGTTGCCTTGTAGTGATTGATGCATTATCTAAATGGCCAGAAATTTACCCTACAAAAAATGCGACTCTTTGACAGTGGCAAAGGTGTTGTGCAATCATTTTTTCCCTACTTATGGAATTCCTTCTGTTATCAGATCAGACAATGGAACACATTTTGTTAATGAGGTGATGTCTAGATGTTCTGAGACACTGGGGATTGAGTTAAAAAGACACTGTGCGTACCACCCTGCTTCAGCTGGTCTTGTGGAATGGACTAACGGTACTATAAAGAACAGGCTGGCAAAAACAGTGGCGGAGACAGGCCGTCCCTGGCCTGACTGTGTGTCACTGGTAAAGCTTTGGATGAGGGTAACAGCTCCCTCTGGTGGACCTACACCATTTGAGATAGTGTATGGGCGACGATTTCCGTTCCCATACATCACCAGCCCAGTTGACCGCAGTGACAGAGAAAATACACTTGCAGATTGGATGATTAAAATGTTCTCTGAAAAACATGTCAAGGAATGCAATAATCTGCCAGAACCCTCTTGTGCTTTCTCGCCCACACAGATCGTGAAACCAGGAAATTGGGTCCTGATCAAAGTGCTTAAACGAGACAATTGGAGTTCTCCACGTTGGGACGGTCCATTTCAAGTATTGCTCGTTACCCCCACCGCTGTGAAAGTTGCTGAGAGGCCATCTTGGATCCACCTTTCTCACTGTAAGCTCATCGAAGTCACCTAACCGCCTCTAGGGCGGCTCCGAAGTCCAGGCTTCAAAGGGGCTCCTGTGCAACAGGTCGGAGCGTCTCAAACCTGGTGAAGATGGAAGACCGCTACAGGCACACAATATGCCTTGCCATAACGGTGATAACGGTGGCTTACGTGACAGCAATATGCCTCTCGGCGCTCGACGGACGGATTGGATCAGCGGCTGTTGTCTGGGGCACAGGGGATGGAACTAAGGTTGAACTTACATCTATGGTGGGACGGGGCCCCACCCTGCCCACCGACCATAGCAATGGACCGTCTCCAGCACTCGCGGACCCGTCTGGTCGTCACAGGAAGACGAGGAGGAAGAGGAATTCTCGATTGGAATGGAGGCTCAGGACCCACACACCCAAACTGGACCCTGGTTTCGCGGTTCCTGGAAAGGAGGAAGTTCGTCTGGGCGCACCACTGTCGGAAGGGAACTTCTGGTTTGCATCGGTCACTGCCATCGTCCGAGCAGCACAAGTCAACACGTCGTGCTATGTCTGCTCACTGATACCACACACCATCAAGGAGTCATCACTTCTACGGCCTGCAGCGTTAAATTCAGTTGATGTTTTTTGTATTCTGTATGGCTTAGCTCATCCACGATAATCCACTGACCCAAATGATCTTTGGTTACGCACAGACATTTCTGCTCTGAGGCAGTGTTCCTCATGGCATGACAATTTGATCAGACTCAATAGTACTGATGTTTTTGCAGACCCCACCGGGAGACTCACACAACCCGTAGCTACAATCGGCACACGCTTCCTTCCTGGGAATCACTCTTTTTGCTTCAGAAGGTCACCTAGAACCGATATTCCCAGTGTTTATGTAGGCGAGATTAATGCCACCAGATGTCATGTCCTCCTCAGGTCAGCTTGTTCCTGGCGCATCACAGGAAACCCTTCCTGCCTGCCACTGTTTCCTGGCCGAGCTCGAGGACACCATCTGCTGGACTCTTTCGGTAATTACACCATAACCTGGCCGTCTGATGCAGGTTGTACCAGCTCCACTAATGCGGCCTGGCTGTGTGGCAGCCACCTTTATCAGATATTGCCTCCAGGATGGGTTGGAACGTGCGCACTCATTCAATTGCACCCTGCAGTCACGCTGCATTCAAAGTTGCCATACGCACCCCACCATAAGGCTCGTGGCCGTCACAGGCGTGACTCAGACTCAGAAAAGGTTGTTGTTGGTGTGGGTGCTAAGTTCTTCTCTGGACTGTTCCCCTGGTGGGGCACGGTTAATAACGCACATAAAATAGATCACCTGCACGTTGAGCTGGAAAACCTGACTGACTTCGCGTCCCACGGGTTTTTGGCTTTTCCACCTTTCATGGTAGCAACCAGGAACATGTTAATGCAACACCAGCTGGCCTTGGATCTGCTGTTGGCCTCTGAAGGGGGTCTTTGTCATGTCGTCTCGCACACTCTAGGTTCCAGGTGATGCACCTTCATACCTGACACATCAGGCAATGTCACAGCTGCCATTGCACACATGAATAGCCTCTTGTCTCACATGAAGGCTGAAGAAACCAGTGTTCCGAGTGGATCCACCTTTTGGCAATGGCTGTATCCCAGTTCATGGTACCAGTTGTTACTGACATATTTGGTTCCTGTCATTATTTTTCTAGTTTTTCTTGCTGTATTTTCATGCTGCATTGTACCATGTATCAAGAGTTGTATCACCAATATGATTAATGTTTCTCTTGTTCAGTATTCTGCTGCATTGACTCCCACACCTGCCACTCCTATTGATATTGATGTTTCTGATTTGACCGGTATTCCGGTATCCCAACTGTAAATGATGATTTTTACTCTACGTTTTTACTGGAATGATGCTTTGGATGAAGTTATTAATGTTGTGGTCTTAATCACTGACTACAGCACAGCTGGAGCATCACATTCTGTGATTCCCCAACATGTGATTGCTTCTACTGATTTCACGTTCAGAACCGAGGTTGATTGGTTTGATTCTGCTGTTGACGCTTATTTTCGGTGTATTGATTTGCTCTCCTTGTACCGCCTCGGTGTGTATGATTTTCAGGACGAACACCTGTCCTGGTTTTATCCATTCCCCCTTCCCTAAAGTCATGATTAATGAAGCTTTCATAGAAAATGGTGACAAGTTATGAAAGTGGATGATATTTCATGCATGTTATGTATAAATACCATAAACAGGAGGGATTATGTCAAAGAATTTCTATGTCCTGTACAGCTTCTCTATTTCATTCTGTATCACACACACACTCACACATTCACACACACACATTTGAACACACCCACTACCTTATCTCTTACGTTAAATAAACTGTGTTGGCAGCCGCTCGGGGCAGACTGTACTCTGTCCTGAGTTGGTCTGTCATCATTTGCAAATGATTCTGTGTGGTTTATTGTCTCTCTTATTTCCTCAGCTCTGGTTGGGGTAATTGACAAAATCCCTAACACTTTTTGTGTTCACCAGATTACCTGTATATGGGGAAAGGTGTGTCCCCATAAACCACCACCAAGTCATAGTGGTTTCATAAACCATAAATGCAATTGTGTGTGTGTGTAGGGGGTGGGGGTGGGGGGGGGGGGGGGGGGGGGGGGGGGGGGGGGGGGGCAAGTAGGCAAGGACCGTCCAAAAATGAGTGTGAGGGGCCACTCGGTTACTAGAACCATTTTAGCTCCAACTCTGAGGAAGGGTCTTTCTCCTGGTTCCTGTGGAACTAACTTAACGTCAGTGTTTGATGAACTCATAAGCCACGTGGCACGCCCCTTGTTATATTTCCGCATCTTTTCTGCTCCGATTCATGTTTGTTTATTTAGAGACAGACCTGGACTAACCACACTTTTAAAACTTAAAATCATGTGTTTTTCCTACACATGTGGGTCTTCTAGAGATTCTCAGGTTTCCTCCTGCAGACCAAAAACATGTTAGGTTAAACTGAATGACTTTAGGTAAAAGCAAAGTGAACATATATAACCACAACTAAAAGTGAATAGATGTGTAAACAAATATACCATCCACTGAGCTTCCAGTCATTTTAGGACTTTAAATGTATGTGAGTGTTTCTGGAATAAATGCATCCAGGATAGAGCGCAAGTAGAAACTCAAATTCATTTGAACCCAGATGTTTTGGTGTCATGAGTCACACCATCAGACACCAACAGACCCTATGAGACTAAAAGATGATGGGCTTGTTGTCAGACTAATGCGAGGCTGACTGATAAGCAGCAACTGCTTCTCTCCACCACTCCATGCAAGGATGGACAACTAGTGGGAAAACTACAATAACAAATTCAACATTTATTTTCAAAGTAAATAATCAGAAAACAGACATCATAAATAGTGGATTTCAAGAGCTCTCTGAGCAAATTTATTCATGACAGCCTGTAAACCTTCCAGGTTAATGTCCATAAAAGACTGAATAACTCAGAGAAAACAAAGTTAAGTAAACCAGACACCACAGTGCATTTGTTACCACTTTAGCATTAAACAAATCCTTCATTTTCCACCTTTTTTTCTCCAAACACCAAACATTTACTAAAACTGATGTGAGGCCAAGACTAAGCTGCCTTTCATTTGAGTTAAAAGAGCTTCCAGATCAGTATCACATTTTACTCAACAGCACCCCTGGATGTCACAAAAATAATTATTTTTTATTTATGCTCATTAATTTAAATTTCCAATCATTTCGCAGAAGAGAAGTAAAACATTAAAATACAAAGTGAGCATTTAACCATTTGGTAAAACAGGAAAGTTCACTTTGTACATTGATTCATTCAGAAACTAAACCTGGAACCACTGACTAAACAACTAAACAAAGCTAAACGTTAAAGATGTGAAAATTACAAGGATAACAACAGGAATCATTGGAGTTAAACGGATGCTTTGTGTCCTGTGTGGACTCTCATGTGTTTGTTTAAACTTGACTTTACACTAAATCTTTGTCCACAGAGCTCACAAGCAAAAGGCTTCTGTCCTGTGTGGACTCTCATGTGTTTGTTTAAACTTGACTTTACACTAAATCTTTGTCCACAGAGCTCACAAGCAAAAGGCTTCTGTCCTGTGTGTACTCTCATGTGTCTGTTTAAACTTGACTTTACACTAAATCTTTGTCCACAGAGCTCACAAGCAAAAGGCTTTTGTCCCGTGTGGACTCTCATGTGAGTGTCTAAATGTCCCTTTTGGATAAATCTTTGTCCACAGAGCTCACAAGCAAAAGGCTTTTGTCCTGTGTGGACTCTCATGTGTGTGTTTAAACTTGACTTTACACTAAATCTTTGTCCACAGAGCTCACAAGCAAAAGGCTTTTGTCCCGTGTGGACTCTCATGTGTCTGTCTAAATGTCCCTTTTGGATAAATCTTTGTCCACAGAGCTCACAAGGAAAAGGTTTCTGCCCTGTGTGGACTCTCATGTGACTGTTTACAAGTGATTTTCTGCTAAAACATTTTCCACAGTCGTCACAACTAAAAGATTTTAGTTTTGTCTGGACTTTCCTGCTAGAGTCTACACTTTGCTTCACTCTAACACGTTTCTTATCAATACAACAGCTTGAAGACCTCATTCCTGAATGACTTGTCATGTGTTTTAGGAGAGACCGCTCATGGAGGAATTGTTTACCACACTCTGGGCAGCTAAAGGATTTGACAGCCTTAACATGTGATTTAGAAGACCTGCTCTCCTTCCAGTCTTTGTTACAATCTTTATTTTTTGGCTCAGAGTCTGACAAGTGTTTCAGCTGACAGTCAGAATTGTGGCCATCCTGGTCATCTTCTTCATCATCGCTGACTTCAGTCTCTGAAGAGTTGGAATCATCTTCATAAAGATTCAGATCTGGATTCCTGGTACTTCCTGCTCCTCCACAGTCCTCTCTACCACTTGCTGCTTTCATCTGGTCAGTGGTGCTGCTTGTTGGAAGATCTCTGTCTTTAGGTTGGTGCTGATCAAACTGTGACAACAGAACTTCTCCTCCTTCTTCCTTAAACTGACAAGAAACTACAGAGAATGAAATGTTGGTGGCAAAAGTATCAATCTCATTAAGCTGCTCGTCCTCTTCCTCTTTCATGTTGAGGGGCTCAAGGTCCTTCTGGTTCAAAGGAGGCTTCAGTTCTTCAGGAGCTGCTTCTTAAATCAGCACCATCTGCTGAACATCTACTGGCAACACAGACACAAAAACATTAATGTTGCAGGATGAAATATTTTTCTTACTGTTCAAGCAAGGTACTTTAGGAAATAACACAATTCAATCAAGATCCAACCCCTTTCTCCAGGACCAACCTCCCTGAGCCAGCTAGCTGGTTCACGGTGACATCAGGGGTATTCCATCTTTTGATTGGATGGTTAAGAGTGAAGCTATAACCACCTAGTTTTGCTAGCACAGAACGTCCTCAGTGATCTGAGCACACTAATACTTTTTTCTTTTTATTTTATGCCCACAATGGCTGGTGGAGAAGGAAAAATTTTTATGGTTGTTGGAAATATTACAAATCATGTCAGACTTTTTTTGAAAAGCTGGACATTGTTAGACATGCTAGCTTGTTGATGGAACTAAAACACTGAGATCAGCTCTATAGGCACTGAGGTTTTCCTGTATAAAGAGAGAAGGATGGATAAATATTCAGCTACTCCTGTGAGTATTATGCATTTTATAAATATTTAGTTATGAAAAGTGTAAATATTGATCATGAACTGCTAATATATGAGGCACAGTTGTGTTTATAGTGTAGAAGTCTGAAGTTGTCTTAACTGAGGTTCTTGTTTTTATAACAACGGTATTCACTCTCAATACGCAAAATGCCCCTTATGATCATTTATAAATTGATTAATAAACAGCAGTGGCTAATCTCTAAATTATGAACCAGAACCAGGATCTTGAAATGAACCATGAAGTTAACCAGCAGCCAGTGAAGCTGGAAGAGAAGCGGGGTGACGTGGGTGTTTTTGGAGGACTTGGTCAGAAGTTGAGCACAGACAGACATTCTGAACCACCTGTAGACGGTTCAGGGAGGTTCTGCTCAGACAAGTGAAAAGCCATTTGCAGTAGTGTGAGGAGATGAAGGTGTGGAGAACAATCTCAAGTTCACACTTGTGATGGAAAATGAAATCTGCAGAGACCATCTGTACAGTTGCTCTCTCACACACACACACACACACACACACACACACACGCACACACACACACACACACACACACACGCGCACACACACACACACACGATGAATCAGTCCCACACGATGAATCAGTCCCAGATCCTGAAGTGGTAGCAGGTTTTCTTTAGCCGTGTTTAGCTAACAGCTGCAACAGAAACAAAGCAGGAGAGCTGATTAACACTCTTGTGACCATAACTATAACTGGGCCGCCTTGCAATTTTTTGTTTTATGGCTGTAAAATTGTAATAAAAAGTGAAAAATGTTTGTAAATCTGCTCCTTTTTTCAGAACAACCTCTGGTTTGTTTTAGTATTAATGTCTAGTAAGATGCTGCTTCAGAAGAAAACAGTCTGTTTCTGATCAGCTGAGGACACATCCAGTCTGGAAAAAGAGGACCTTTGGTCACCAGAGAGTAGAGCTAACCGCTTTTTCCTCCAGAGTCACATTCAGATTCGGGGCTTTTCCGTCGGAGAGTGTGAGCAGGATGGATCAGAGAGCTAGTATGGGATGCCAAGTGTAAATTGCTGGTGCATATTTTTTTGCAGACATTTTTTTGATATTTAGCTAATGTTTCATACATTTAGCTAATTTTTCATACATTTATCAACTTTTATAACATTTAAAATAATGTTTAAATGTCACATAATTTCAGCTAATCTAAATGTTAAATCTAAACTTAAATGTTAAATGTAAATCTAAATCAGACTGTTAAATCTAAATGTTAAATCTAAATCTAAATCCGAATGTTAAATCTAAATGTTAAATCTAAATCTAAATGCTAAATCTAAACCTATATCTAAATGTTAAATGTAAATGTTAAATCTAAATCTAAATGTAAATGTTAAATGTAAATGTTAAATCTAAATGTAAATGTTAAATCTAAATCTAAATGTTAAATCTAAATGTAAATGTTAAATCTAAATCTAAATGTTAAATCTAAACCTAAATATAAATGCTAAGCGCAAATGTTAAATTTAAATATAAAAGTTAAATCTAAATCTAAATGATAACTCTAAATCTAAATCTAAATGTTAAATCTAAATGTTAAATGCATATCTAAATGTTAAATCTAAACTTAAATGTTAAATCTAAATCTAAATCTAAATGTTAAATCTAAATGTTAAATGCATATCTAAATGTTAAATCTAAANGATTACTCTAAGAGGTTTTTTCTCTCTGTTGATGCAGCGTCCGGTCACATGAAAGCGGTTCTGACTCAAAAGCATGGCAGTCAGCACAGGCCGGTAGCTTATTATTCTAAGAAGCTAGATTCGATAGCGGCAGGTCTGCCCAGCTGTGTCCAGGCCTGCGCTGCAGCTTCTGAAGCAGTTAGTCAAAGCTCTGACATCGTTCTGCTGCATCCTCTAACATTGCAAGTACCGCATTCCGTGGCACTAGTTTTGTTGCAAACAAATTTACCTTTTCTGACACACAACAGACATCTGACATATGTCTCCACATTGTTGTCACAGGCACACATTGAGATAGTTCGTTGTAGCAGCTTGAATCCAGCAACTCTGTTACCCACACAGACTGATGGTGATACACACTGCTGCAGAACACACACACATGAGCAAACAAAGCCTCGTGTTGACATACTGGACATTCCACAGGCTGGCTTCTTTTCTCTCTATGTGGATGGTTCAGCGGCTAAGGATGCCATGGGCAGGAACCGTGTTGGATATGCTATCACCACCCAGACTTCTGTCATAGAAGCGAGACCTTTACCCTCTAACTGTTCAGCACAGGTTGCTGAACTTGTCGCTGTCACTAGGGCGTGTCAGCTGTACGAAGGGCGTGACATTAACATTTTCACTGACAGCCAATACGTTTATTCCTCTGTGCATCATTTTGCACAAATATGGAAGAATCGAGGCATGATAACATCCAGTGGGAAAAAACTGACACACGCGTCGAAATTGTTGGAACTTCTGGATGCAGTCCAGCTTCCTACCCGCCTGGCCTTGTGTAAATGTCAGGCTCATCAAACTGATAACTCAGAGGTCTCCAGGGGAAACTCTTTTGCAGATCAGTGTGCAAAGCTTGCAGCTCAAGAGCTCCTCCTGCCGGAGACTTCATTTTACTGCACAGACACTTTGACAAGAGACATTCTACAGGACGCACAGGTTTCAGCCTCTGACCAGGAACAGAAATCCTGGATTAAATTTAACCCTATCTCGATTAATGATGTCCTGCACGTAAAAAACAAGCCCATTCTTCCCAAATCACTGTTTGCGACTGCAGCTTTGATAAGTCACGGATTAAGTCATGTTTCTGCGGGAGGAATGGGACAGTTGATAAACACATCTTTCCACACTGTAAACTTTTCTTCTTTTGCTAAAGATTTCTGTCGGAAATGTTTGATTTGTATGAAAAACAATGCTCAAGGCCGTTTACGGCCAAAAAGGGGAAGTTTTCCGACGCCAGAGTACCCATTCCATACGATTCACATGGATTTTATTGAATTGTCACAGATGCATGGAGTGAAATATTGCCTTGTAGTGATTGATACATTATCTAAATGGCCAGAAATTTACCCTACAAAGAAATGTGACGCTTTGACAGTGGCAAAGGTGTTGTGCAATCATTTTTTCCCTACTTATGGAATTCCTTCTGTTATCAGATCAGACAATGGTACACATTTTGTTAACGAGGTGATGACTAGATGTTCTGAGACACTGGGGATTGAGTTAAAACGACACTGTGCATACCACCCTGCTTCAGC
>SSNS01000720.1:116609-132651 GCA_006937985.1 Aphyosemion australe | reverse complement strand
GTGCGTGTGTGTGTGCGTGTGTGTGTGGATGTGTGTGTGTGTGTTCGTTCGTTCATTGAAAATTAAGTTCCTTTGTTTTTCAAAATATTTTCACAGAGAGCGGTCAACCATATCATCTCAGGAGTTCAACAATATCAGACTGTTCTTTTAGCAACACTCAGGGAAAGAATGAGGACAGTGTTTGAAGAGCATCCCGAGATGACCACTCAGCTGCAAGATGACGCCTTGGCTACATTTGATAAGTTCACCGATCCTTTCTCCACCATTGCATATGGACAGAATAGGGCAACAGGGGAACTATTCAATCTTGTCAATGCGGAGGAAGTAGTAGTTTCCCAGAAGATTTGTTGGGTTAAACAAGGTCTTTCAAGGGTCATGGCCATAAGGAACAAATGTTTTTACTATGTACCACTAATTGAAAGTCTAAAGCAGTTACTGTCTAATGAGAGAATCTTTACCATGTTAAACACAGCACCACAAAGAAGCAGAGATGGATTCTTCTATGATTTTACAGACGGATCCCTCTTTTCATTTCACCCTTTATTTTCTCACAGGCCCAGTGCTTTGCAATTAATACTGTACACAGATGAAATTGAAATATGTAACCCTTTAGGTTCCCATGCGTCTGCAAACAAGTTAGTTATGTTTTATTACACTCTAGGTAATATTGATCCAAAATTTAGGTCAAAGTTAGCTGCAATACGCCTTCTTGCTATTGCTAAAGCAAATAACATTTCTCAGTGGGGTGTGGATGTTGTATTGAAAAGAATTAATCAAGATCTAAAACTGCTTTATGACGGTGTAAAGCTTGAAATTTCAAATGGTGAAATTGAATTGTTTGGTGCTGTTATAGCGGTTTGTGGAGACACTCTTGCCCAGCATGAGGTTGCTGGCTTTAAAGAAGGGGTTGGTTTTGCTTATAGCAAATGTAGACACTGTGAATGCAACTTTGAGGATATGCAAAAAAATTTTGATGAGAGGAAGTTTGTTGAAAGAACTTTGAAAAAACACATCAGGCAGTGTTTAGAAATAGATAAAGCAAGGACAGATTCATTGAAAGCATCCCTCAAAACTACATATGGAATTAATAGAAGAAGCAGACTAATTGATCTTCCTGCATTTGACCTGATCAAACAAACTCCCCAGGACATAATGCATGTTATTTTCGAAGGTGTTGCATCAATGGAAGTTAAATTAGTATTAAAACATCTCATTCTCTCAGGACAGTTGGAGTTAGATCAGTTTAATTCAGACATTCAAAATGTTCCTTATTCACCGCTTGAAATACGAGATAAACCATGTCCTATTAGTTTTGGCACTTTAGCAGCTAATGACAACAAACTGAAACAGTCTTGTGGGCAAATGTTAGTTCTATTGAAAATATTACCCTTTCTTTTGTATGATGTGGACAATGACTATGGTATATTTATTAGAAAGTTAATTGAGATTGTTCAAATAGTTCTTGCTCCCATTATTTCTGTACAAACTGCATTGCAACTGAGAAGTATGATTGAAGAACATCTGTGTCAGTTCAAAACACTTTTCCCTGAAGCCAACATAATACCCAAGCAACATTATATGCTGCATCTTCCCAGTCAAATCTTATCCCTTGGGCCTTTAATAAGGAGTATGTGCATGCGCTTTGAGGCTAAGCACTCCTATTTTAAACAGTGGGCTTCTAAGTTGAATTTTAAAAATGTTTGTAAATCACTAGCAAATCACAATCAGTATCTTGAGTGGTGTCAGAATGAATTAGGCACAAAACATCCTATTTTTGCAAATGAAAAGGAGTCGGGGCCTGTGTCAGCTGTTAAAAATATTGAATATGTTAAGAAAAAAATAAACGATTTTTTGGGAATAGAGGTCATGCAATCTGTCGTGTCTGTGAAATGGTATGTTCTCAATGGCAACAAGTACATTACTGGGAAGTCTATGGTTATTGCAGATGTGAGTGACACTTTTCCTGTGTTTGGACTGATAAAGGATATCTTTTTGATCGATTCATCTTTTATTGCATTTGAGTACCAGCGCTATGACACTTTGAACTTAAATAAAGACTTACTGGCATATGAAGTAGCTGTGCCCACTCTTGCCCAAGCTACAGAATTAGCACATGAACTCATTGATTATACTTCATATTGCTCTATTAGTTTCAGGGAAAGTGTGTTTGTTCCAATAAAATACAATCTTTGTGATATTATTTCACATAAAAATAATCCCTAAAATCAGGGCTGTGCCTATAGGCTCACTGTTGTTTTCTCATTATCAGTTGACAAACATTGGTCATTAAATGTTTCCTAAACCACTGTCTATGTATCTATTGTTTAACAATAATACTGGCATGCTGGCAGAGTGTACAGCTGTCTCTGAAATTAGATTTGTATCATATGTTTTGGTTAAATGTTTTCTATTTCATGTGTGAGTTTAAATCAGCATGATTTTAAATAAATCATGTTTGACAGATGCCTCAGGTGTTTTTCCTAAATCAAGCAAATTTAATTTGTCATTGCAACTTGAAACAAGTTACATTTTGATGAATCTCTGTTGAGAGACCTATTTTATGTAATTTTAAGATTAGTTATTTTCATTCTAGGATTTATTTACTATTATAGACAAAATTGTATGATTTTCCTTAATTTAAGATTATTATCTAAAATCAAGTATTAAAAACTAGTAAATTGTTTTTAAAACAAGCCAACTTACCTGGCATGTCTAAAAGTAAGATTTTAAATATTGGCAAGTGCCAGATAATTTGCAGTGCACATATGTTGTCAGTGAAATAACTCCTATTTAAATTGCTTTTTAACGTAAATGCTTTTCTGTTGTAGGCTCATGTACATAGGAAAATCCCAAATCTAGACCAATTTTGTGCTAATTCGTGAATGAAAGGGTTAATACATAAATACTACTACTAATACTATTACTTGGAACTACAAACCATACCTGCTCCTCGTTCTGGATGTTCCAGCATGTATCGAGCAACTTCAACGTTTTCTCCACCTTTGTTGCTGCGTACTCGGACTGGCAAGCCAAATTTCTGCACAGCTCCTAAGAAGCCTGAAGAACTGTGGTTGCACGGTTGTTATTGCTGGCAGTGAGGAACATTATCTTTCGGCTGTATCCATCGATGCCCCCATGAATCACAATTCTCCACCTTCATAAAGAAAGAGAAAGACTTAATATTTACAGACAAACAAACATACAGACAAAGTTCTGTTTCACTGGAAGATCTTAAGATCTTACCGAATTAATTTGTGATTGCCATCAATGTGCCAAAGTGCAAGAGGTGATGGAACAGAGTAACTTCTTCTCTGTATTACACTGATGACAATGCCATGACATATGGTGCCGACGGGATCCACTACCCTCATTGTTTCCGATACTCTGGATTGCTGTACTTTCTATGTAAAATTGGTAAATTATGCACACTTTCAGTGCAACACTCACCTTAGTCCCACGCTATTTAGATATCCCAAAACGGTTTTTATTCCTGAATGAGGGCATTCCTGGATAAAATTGTACACCAATCTTTGGAGATCATCATCACTGATGTTGCTGTAGCTCATTCTTACAGAAAGGTTGCTGTCTGACATCCTTCTTTGTACAGTGCTGTAACTTACACCTAACAGTTCCCCAACTTCACGAACACTAAAATTGTACTCCAACAGGTACTTCAGTTGGTCTTCGGAAATTTCAAATGATGGCCGTCCTCTGCCACCATATGTGATCAATGCAGGCCTAAATCCACCAGTGTGGTTGTCATGTCTTTGGGTCAAAGACAGTTGTAATTTATATGGTTAATAAGTCAGTTAAAATTTCATTAAAAAGTTTACAAGTGGTTATAAAGATATGTTAAGGAGTAGGTTAAAAAGCGTTAAAAAGCTAATGTTAAGAAGTAAACAAAGTGAGACATCTTCTCTAGAAAGGATAATTTTTTGTTGCTACAGAGTGAGTGCTCTTCTCATTCATAGACAATCTTTGGCGCCTTTTCTTCTGGGTGAAAGTAAGCTAGTCTGAACGGCAGAATTGAGACCTGGAAAACACTTCTGACAACGCTGTGTTGCTCTAAATGTTTGAGCCTTGGTAAATGTTTGTCTTTGTAAGTATTTATGCGTCTTAAGCACCTGTTTAGAACTCTCAGATGTTTCAGGAATATTAGTTGTGTTGGATTCTTTACCTGTCGGTTACATTGCAGTGTCGTGTGCACTAGTTAGCTAATTGTTTTTATCCAATGCATATTTAGTAATTTCCTTTTCTTTTTTGTATGTTACAGTTACCAAACAATTACTCATGTGTAATGTGAGAAAGCTTCACTAAAGCAAGAAAAGTAAGCCTTGTGTCGGGAGTTTTCTGTCAAGGTTCGCTGGTTGCCTAGCAACACACAGAAACGTGTCGTGAGGGCATCACAGTAAAAAGACGAGTGAAGACGTCTCCTCGGCGGGTTCAAGCAACACAGAGCAGCATAAGCAGACATGAGTCTACGTTCAGGAAAAAGCTATTTAAAGAACTACGAGCTGCAAAATGAAGCAGACACGAAGCAACGTCCAGATGAGGACACAGCGAAACTGCTGGATGCCAGAGGTCAGCGGTCAAGTACACCGCCATCACCACCTCTCGACAGCAAGTCCAATGCTACCACCAGGCGATCCCACTCGACAGCTTCAGGGTCTTCAGCCACGAAAGCCTACGCCAAGGCGCAAGCAGCCAAGGCTCAGTTAGCCTTTGTAGAAAAAGAGGCTAACATGATGAAACGAAAGGCCGAATTGGAAGCAATTATGCTAAAACAAAAGGCAGATTTAGATGCTAGCCTCCACGTGCTAAAATGTCAAAAGGAAGTGGCTGCAGCTGAAGCAGAAGCTGCTGTCTATGAAGAGGTGGAATATCAGAGCGGGGAGAGAAGCATAAGGCCACTGTCTGACGCTGAGCCTCTTGATACAGTACAGCGCACCAGAGAATATGTAGCCCAACAAAGTGAGTCTGTTTTCACAGGAGCCGTTGACACGTCTCATAGGTCTATTGAGAAGAAAGACAATGCGACAGAAGTACAAGCTACAACTCAATCAGTCGGTCAGCTGACAAATGCAATGCAGTATATGCCTCCTTCAATTAATACAGGCATAAAACAAGAACAAAAGACTACTGAGGGTGCAACAAATACCCACCTATTAAATCCTCTTGCTCACACCTTCCAACCACCAAATGACACTTCAGTTGAGTTCATTGGAGCACAAGAATTTGCCAAGTATCTCATTCGCAAAGAGTTAGTGAGCGCTGGTTTATTGCATTTCGATGATAAGCCAGAAAATTATTGGGCGTGGAAGGCTTCATTTGTTAGCGCAACTAAAGACTTAAACTTGTCAGTTAGAGAAGAACTAGACCTGCTGGCCAAATGGTTGGGGCCAAAATCCTCAGAACAGGCAAAAAGGATTCGCGCAGCACATACTCTAAATCCTTCTGCAGGTGTGAGAATGATCTGGCAGCGCCTGGAGGAGGGCTACGGCTGCTCACAAGCCATCGAAGATGCACTGCTAAAAAAGGTAGAGGACTTTCCAAGACTAACGAATAAAGACCATGCAAGATTAAGAGACCTTGGTGACCTCCTGTTAGAGTTGCAGTGTGCTAAAGCAGATGGTGCATTACCAGGACTCGCCTACCTAGACACGGCTCGAGGAGTACGTTGAAAAACTGCCCTTCAACCTACAGGAAAGGTGGACAACTGTGGGGACACAATACAAAGAGTCTCACAGCGTGTCTTTTCCTCCGTTCTCCGTTTTTTTGCAGTTTGTTCAGCAACAAGCTAAAATGAAGAATGATCCAAGCTTTGCTGCATCTGGCTATAACAGTCAAGCTCTGTCACGCCCAGAAAGGCCAACCTCATACAACCGCAAGGCTACTGTGTCAGTACACAAAATAGACGTTGCAGAGAATAGCAGCCTGGAGAAAATAAAAATAGAGGAACCGGATCGGCAGTGTCCCATCCACAAAAAGCCACATCCGCTTAAAAAGTGTAAAATGTTCAGAGATAAACCTATAGAAGAACATCAAGCCTTTCTCAAAGAGAACCGTATTTGCTACAGATTTTGTGGTTCAGTCCAGCATATAGCAAAAGATTGCAAAGCCGCAGTCAAGTGTACAGAGTGTAACAGTCCCAAGCATATATCGGCACTTCACCCAGGTCCTACTCCTGCTCGCAAAAGTGCCCTGTCAGAAAGTGAAGAACAAAACAAAGACGATGAAAAAACTGAAATCTCTCCTTCAGTTGTCTCCAAGTGTACTGAGGTGTGTGGGCAGAGTAAAAACTTGCGCTCTTGCTCCAAGATTTGTTTGGTGAAAGCCTACCCAGAAGGAAAAAAAGGTAGCGCAATCAACATATATGCGGTGATTGACGAACAAAGCAATAGGTCCCTGGCCAGGACAGAGTTTTTCGACCTGTTTGAAATCAAAGCCACACCTGAACCGTACACCATCAAGACGTGCTCCGGAAAAGCTCAAACTACCGGCAGGAGAGCTGTGAATTTCTGTATACAATCAATGGATGGGAAAACAGATATCAGGCTGCCCCCGTTGATTGAATGCGATTCAGTGCCTGATGACAGAACTGAAATACCTTCACCCGAGATTGCTCAGCTTCATCCCCACCTGTTGCCTATAGCGAACAAGATCCAACTTGTCGACCATCAAGCGCCTATTCTTTTACTCCTGGGACGAGACATCCTCAGGGTGCATAAAGTACGCGAACAGATCAACGGGCCAAATAATGCTCCTTATGCACAAAGACTGGACTTAGGCTGGGTCATTGTGGGAGAGGTGTGCTTAGGAAGGGCTCACAGCACATCAGAGGTAAATGTTTACAGAACACACACGTTAGACAACGGTCGTACATCTCATTTTGAGCCATGTCCTAACATCATCAAAGTGAAAGAGAATTATAGGGACACGTCTCAACGAAACACTCAGTGTAAGGATACTATTGACTTTGAGCAGATCTGATTCAGATGACAAAGTCGCACTGTCTATTGACGACAAAACCTTCTTAAGTCTTATGGAAAATGCGGTCAGTCAGAACAAAGAGAATAGTTGGGTTGCTCCCTTGCCTTTCCGTTCTCCAAGAAGGAGGCTCCCAAGCAATAGAGAGCAAGCCCTCAAGCGTCTGTACTCCCTTAAAAAGACTCTAGAAAAAAAAAACCAGTAATGAAAGACCACTACATTCAGTTCATGCAGAACATGCTGAATAATGGTCAAGCTGAACTCGCACCACCTTTGCCAGAAGATAAAGAACACTGGTATCTGCCAACATTCGGTGTATACCACCCGCAGAAACCAGACCAAATACAAGTTGTTTTCGATTCTAGTGTGGAGTGTGATGGTGTGTCACTTAACCAGGTGCTCCTTAGTGGACCCGATCTCAACAACTCGCTCATAGGGGTGCTATTGAGGTTTAGAAAAGAACCCATAGCCCTGACAGCAGACGTACAACAGATGTTTTATTGTTTTGAGGTGTGTGAAGAACACAGAGACTACCTTCGCTATCTCTGGTTTGAGAACAATGACATCACCAAGAGTATAGTCAAATATAGGATGAAAGTGCATGTTTTTGGCAACAGCCCATCACCGGCTGTAGCCATTTACTGCATTAGACGGGCAGCACAAGAGGGTGAGCATGAACATGGCACTGATGCAAGGGAGTTTGTTGAGAGAGTTTTATGTTGATGATGGACTCACATCACTCGCCACACCCGAAGATGCTGTTGATCTGTTAACAAGTACCAAAAACATGTTAGCTGAATCTAATCTGCGACTCCACAAGGTGGCATCGAACTGCAACTTGGTGATGGAGGCATTTCCTGTGGAGGACCGTGCATAGGATTTTAAAAATTTAGACATAGGAGTAGATCTGCTCCCAGTGCAGAGGAGCCTGGGACTCTGTTGGAATCTACAAACGGACAGCTTTACTTACCTGGTATCCAATGAGAGCAAACCGTTCACACGCAGGGGAGTGTTGTCGACAGTCAACAGTCTGTATGACCCTTTGGGTTTCGCTGCTCCTGTAATCATGCAGGGCAAAGCACACCTTAGAAGACTGTCGGCAGAAGAAAGAGACTGGGACACTCCTCTGCCTCCAGGGAAAGAGGAGGCATGGGTTACATGGAAAGACTCTATACAAACCCTTGAAGACCTGCAAATCAAAAGGTGCTACAGCCCGAGTTCGTTAAGTGCTGCAAGAAAAAATGAATTGTGTATCTTCTCTGATGCTTCTACTGTAGCAATAAGAGCTGTAGCTTATTTACGCTCTCTCGACAGTAACGGTCAATACCATGTAGGTTTTATAATGGGAAAGTGAAAACTCGCTCCCCGTCCCGCACACACAGTACCACGACTAGAATTATGTGCTGCCGTACTTGCGGTCGAAATGTATGAGTTAATCAGAGATGAGTTAGACCTAAAAACAGACAGCGTAAAGTTTTTTACCGACAGTCGTATTGTGTTGAGGTACATACACAATACCACCAAAAGATTCTACATGTATGTATCCAATCGTGTCACACGCATTAGGTTATCTACACAACCTGACCAATGGCACAACATAACAACAAAGTTAAATCCGGCTGACGAAGCAACCAGAGCCATTCCAGCAGCCGAACTTAAAAACAGTAAATGGTTGACAGGACCAGACTTTCTGTATTCAGATAATCTCGACAAGTCTCCTGAAGACAATCTGCATACACTGGTAGAACCCTATAAAGACAAAGAAATACGTCCGGAAGTCAAAACTTTGTCAACAACAATATCAGAGTCACAGCTAAGCACCAATCGCTTCAAAAGATTCTCAAATTGGACAGCACTGCGTAGGGCTGTAGCCAAACTCATCCATGTTACGGCTTCTTTCAAACAAAGGTTAAACAGAGGAAAAGGATGGGAAAATCTGAAAAAGAGTACAAACGTTAAACAACTTACTCAAGCTGAAAACCTCATCATTCGCTCAGTTCAGAGAGAAGCATACAAAGAATCATTTGAAAGGATAAAAGAAGTCAAACAGACAAACTCCAAGACAGACACACTCAAAAAACTTAGTCCCGTTGTAGACAAAGATGGACTGTTACGAGTCGGTGGACGTCTCTGTTCTGCTGATCTCGCAAACAATGAGAAACATCCTCTGATTATCCCTTCAGCCAGTCATGTTGCCACACTTCTCATCAGTCATTTCCACGAACACTCTGCGCATCAAGGACAGCACATTACGGAAGGAGCTGTCCGTGGTGCTGGTTTCTGGATAGTGGGAGGTAAACGTCTTGTATCTGCCATCATACACAACTGTGTAACCTGCCGTAAACTGCGAGGCAAAATGCAAGGTCAGAAAATGGCAGACTTGCCTGCAGATCGTGTAAACTCGGAACCTCCCTTTACTACTGTGGGTTTGGATGTGTTTGGGCCATGGACTGTTGGCACGCGACGTATTAGAGGAGGTAGTGCTCAGGCCAAAAGGTGGGCTGTCCTTTTTACGTGCATGTCAACCCGGGCCGTACACATTGAAATGATTGAAACCATGTCCACAGACAGTTTTATAAATGCATTGAGAAGGTTTTTCTCTATCCGCGGCCCAGCTAAGCTCCTGCGCTCTGACAGAGGGACCAATTTCGTAGGCACCTGCAAGGAACTAGGTTTAGACACCAACAGCGCTACAATGGAAAAGTACCTGCAGGAAAAGGGGTGCACATGGGTATTCAATCCCCCACACGCGTCACACATGGGAGGGTCATGGGAGCGTCTCATAGGAGTGGCTAGACGCATCCTGGACGCGATGCTGTTGAAAGGCGCTCAGACATGTCTCACTCATGAGGTTTTGAGCACGTTCATGGCTGAGGTAATGGCTATTATAAATGCTAGGCCTTTGGTTCCTATATCTACCGACCCGGATTGTCCAGAAATACTTACTCCAGCGATGTTGCTTACTCAAAGGTCCAGCGCAGTTTCTGCCCCTTCTGGAAATTTCTCTGCAGGACAGTTGCTAGGGAAACAGTGGAAACAAGTACAACACCTCGCAGATACATTTTGGAAAAGATGGAAAGGGGAATATTTGTCTACCTTGCAGAAACGCACAAAATGGACTGACAACAAACCCAACGTCAATGAAGGAGATATCGTCCTGTTGAAGGATTCCCAAGTAAACAGGAACGAATGGCCTACAGGACTTGTCATAAAGACTTTGACCAGCAACGACAAGAAAGTTCGCAAGGTGGAGGTGCGAATTGTCAAGGATGGAACTGCAAAAGTATTCCTTAGACCTATCTCGGAGTGCTCTTCTCATTCATAGACAATCTTTGGCGCCTTTTCTTCTCGGTGAAAGTAAAGGCTAATTTATACTTGTCCGTCTGCGTCAGTACGGAGACACTCAGCGCCATTTTGCGTCGACGCAAGGGCTCTCGGACGGGCTCGCGGAGGGTGACAGAGACATGCCCCCAAAAATAACTGTCCGTCAAGAGCAACGGAGAGCGCAAGCTTGTGATTGGTCAGGACGCCGCTTCTCTGAAATACGTCACCAGCAGCACCGCCACTGCCGACTCAAAAAATAAAGAGCGCTGAAAATATTTAGCGGGAGACATGGAGCAGATTGAAGAACGCCTCGCTTAAAAAGTTCTAAAATATGAAAGTTTATTCACTCGTGACTGAAGGAGCACAAAGATACACAGCGAGCAATTTATTCGTGGACGGAAATGACGAGAAACGTGGGTTTAGAGGTGCCGACCGCATGAAGAGGTGGAGGAGAATGAGGGACAAATTCGTCCGTGTTAAAAACTCTCTAAAATACATTAAAACAAGGTAAACACAGTAGTAAATACACTATCGTAGACCGGATACGTGGCTGTAATGGTGGCAGGATACCCCAGAAATGTGCTACGCCCTCTGCTGTCCAGGCGGGGGGTTGCTTTGCAACATCCCCCAGCCAACAGAGAAGTAGAAACATAAAACGCCTCCGTCAACGCGTATGCGTCTCTAGCCCGCGGAGCTCACGGAGAAGTATAACTCAGCCTTAAGCTAGTCTGAACGGCAGAATTGAGACCTGGAAAACACTTCTGACAACGCTGTGTTGCTCTAAATGTTTGAGCCTTGGTAAATGTTCGTCTTTGTAAGTATTTATGCGTCTTAAGCACCTGTTTAGAACTCTCAGATGTTTCAGGAATATTAGTTGTGTTGGATTCTTTACCTGTCGGTTACATTGCAGTGTCGTGTGCACTAGTTAGCTAATTGTTTTTATCCATTGCATTTTTAGTAATTTCCTTTTCTTTTTTGTATGTTACAGTTACCAAACAATTACTCGTGTGTAATGTGAGAAAGCTTCACTAAAGCAAGAAAAGTAAGCCTTGTGTCGGGAGTTTTCTGTCAAGGTTCGCTGGTTGCCTAGCAACACACAGAAACATGTCGTGAGGGCATCACAGTGGTTATTTTTTTCACCAACTAAGTGTAGTACCTTCTGTATACTGTCCAAAATGTCACCAATATTTGTAAATATTCCACTTTCTTCAGCCCGCAGTAAGATCTTGTAGATATCTTCGTAGCGTTGACTCAGAAAATCCAAGTCAAGCTGTGAAGCATTAGCCTCAAAGTTATCAGAAAGCCGTTGGCATTGATTATGGAGATACTGCATCAGTTGAAGACTTTGCTGGTCATCTGCAGAACTAAAAAGGAAAAACACAGGTATTGTTATGGAAGCACCGCCAAAATTACATCTAATTGTCACAATGAGACACAATAGAATAGTCTGTAAAACTTTTCTTAGCTTTCACTTTTATGTGCTGACGCTAATAAAAAGTAATGACAGCAAATGTATATATATATATATATTTTTTTAAACCTAAACCTTTTTGGTACAACAGATTTTGGTTGAGGGGAAATGTGTGGTCTAGCTGTCCTATTTGAGCTCAATTGTCAAATGTCCTGCCGCACTAAATGCACCGTGTTATTAAAGGAACAACACTGCCTTGATTAGGTTCACCTGTTGAGAGAGGTGCAGAGACAAATGAATCAACACGGACACCGTGCTGTCTGACTGTTTGAATAACGTTAAATTTTTTTTAGAAAACTAGCAAAGTCGGTATTTTTTTTCCTGGAGAGGATCCATCATTTAGTTTAAATACAAAATATAAAACTGAACTCTAAAACGTTTTACTGGGCTGGATGGCTACGGATGTCTTGAACCTGAGCAACATGGAGAAGCTGCCTTACAGAAGTCAAAAGCAATGGAGGTCCAGGTAGGCTGATCATACAATTTTTCTCGTAACCAAGCAACCAATCCATGCTCAATTGTTATTCTCCTAAAGAAGTTTTAGCTTTGTGGAGTTTTACTCCCTCCAATCCATAGCATTGACAACACACAGACACGTGCACGCGCATACGTGCGCGCACACACACCTCCCTTTCCCCGTGCGCGCGTACTAGCTGCGTTTACATGGACACATGTAATCAATTCGGTCATTGTCAGACACGTGATCTGCCTGTGAACCACACCCCCTTGGCGCCATGTTTTGTGTATGTTGACTCGCGTTGCTGCGGGAATCTGCAGCCGAAGTTGGAACAGCACGCAAAACAATCAAAACAATGGATAAAAAGATGAAGAACGAACGCATCCCTTACAGGGATCAACTTGTGAAGGAGGCTAGGGATCGATATTTTGAGAAATGCTCTACAATCGACAATGTAGATCCCTACCAACTCCACATAAACAAATGGAGCTCAGACGTTTCATCACTGCCTCCAAGTTACCGCGTTGGATATCACAAACTCTGGTTTTCGGGATCAGCGCATACACGTGTCAGCAGTTTAAAAATTACAAATCATCTGAGGCATATGGACATTTTACACATGGCTGTGTACAAAATATGCTAACATTTCGACTGCAGGACTGCAACAACACGGTCGTCTCTGCCAAGGTAAGCATTTTCAGGGATCCCCTTTCACTCGAGACCAGAGTAGAGGAACCGAAAGTTGCGCTGAAGTCAGAGTAGCGCTACCTCAACATATTTTTACTCAAATGGCAGTAAAAATAAGCCATCCCCAAAATTACTAAAGTAAGAGTAAAAAATTATTTGATAAAAAGGCTACTTGGGTGCCGAGTAACATCTTAGAATTTTGTCATCAGACAAAATTAAACGGTTATGTGCAAAATCTTATATTTTTGAGACTAAATTGTAAGGAAAATGACACTTAAATAACATAATTACACATTAACAATTTATAAGCATAATATAGACAAGCAAAACTCTTCAAATCATATGAAGAAATCTCTGTTTATACACCAAGCTCTCCCATCATGCAACGCGCCGCAGCGCCCGATACTTCATCTGACAAAGGAATAAAAATGCATCATGTAAACAAGCCGATTGGAATACTCTGATCCGATTAAACTCAATCGGATCAACTTTTCATTACGATGGAGACGGCTGGGTTATGCTGATTGTTAATCCGATCATAGTGCATGTAAACACTTATTCCGATTGTGGGTGATTACTGCACATTACTGCGCATGGCATGTCAGTTACGTCATACGTATACGTACAGTACGTCGCCGTTTACGGAAGTTGGATGAAAACATGGCGGGTGTGAAACAAAACTAGTTTGTTTCGGACACAAATGCGTTGCTAGATGTGCTGAATAAAAATAAAACCACGCTTTGAAGAACTTACACAAAACATGCACGCAGCCATGTTTGTTTACAGTGGAAGTCAGCTACTTCTTCTTCTACTGACTTTTTCGGTGTAATGGAGCGTTCTGCGCATGACAAAATGATTTATTCCAATCAAACGTACAACGAATGTAAACACTTGACATAATCGGATTAATTTTTCCAGGGCCCACGTGCACAGTCATATTCTAATCCAAATAATGATCAGATTAAGTACATTTTGCACATGTAAACGCAGCTGACTGTTTAATAGTTGTCGCACCCCAATCACGTAGGGATATATTCCAGAAATGTATCTTGTTTTCCAAATATCTACCTCTGGGTACGTGATAAAACTTGTCATATTGGGAGATGATAAAAAGAAAATGTAACTTACCAAGCCGCCATCATTACCGTAGCATGTGTACTTTCCCAACAAACTGGCGCGTTTCGTAATTTCAGACACCTTCCACATAAAGCGCGACAGCCGCGGTGAGCGAAGCAAGGCGGCCCAGATCTACATATAAACACTACAACTATACCATCATTCATCCACGGTTAAAACGCTCTACATATCTACTCAAACATATATGCCGTTCTGTTGTATTCAGACCAATAGAAAACCATGGGTAAGCCCAATGCTGACATCAGATTGGTTCTTGCACCTTGACCAATTATCGATAAGACATTAGCCTTTATCCAGTCAATCACTGCAGTGCCACGACTGAACCCGCGAATTTCACCTGGCGCAGGCGGGAGAAAATCATTATTTGCGCGGCATAGTTCGGAAAGGTAAGAGGCTTGTTAACATTATACACACTTTGTAGTTTTGCTAATTTAGTCTTGCGAAAGAAGAGTTGGAAGTTTTGCATTTTTTTTATCTAGATAAGTGAGATTTGTTAGTCTGCCCCAGGTCAGCTGTGGGTACGGTCATAGTTGCTTCCACCAGTGTGTGAATGAGTAATGGAATTGTAAAGCGCTTTGAGTGTCTTGAAAAGCACTATATAAATGCAATCTATTATAATAATTATTGTTTTTACTGTTATTGTTGTTGACATCTCTTGATACATGCACGGACATTCAAATATTACAAATATATAGCAGTAACTACACTGTTATTGCTTAATATGAAATGTGTATGTATATCCCAAAGAAGGTTAACGTGTGACATAAACATTGCCGTTATCATGAAAACTGGATAATGACTCATTTGAAAAATGACAGTGGCCTATGTCACATAAAAAACAATTACTTGCCTTAGCTTGCACCAGATCATTTTATTATGTTATTGTCTCAATGAGGCTGTGTGAAAAGATGCTACTTGCTTTTAAAACAGGTTTTTCTGTTTGTGACAAATTGTCAAAATGGATTGAGGAACCCAAAGACAAGTGTGAGTAACCTATATATCCATCCATCCATTTTCATCCGCTTATCCGGAGTTGGGTCGCGGGGGCAGCAGCTTAAGGAGGGAGGCCCAGACTTCACTCTCCCCAGCCACTTGGGCCAGCTCCTCCGGGGGAATCCCAAGGCGTTCCCAGGCCAGCCGAGAGACATAATCTCTCCAGCGTGTCCTGGGTCTTCCTTTGGGTCTCCTCCCGGTTGGACGTGCCCGGAAAACCTCACCAGGGAGGCGTCCAGGAGGCATCCTAATCAGATGCCCGAGCCACCTCAACTGGCTCCTCTCGATGTGGAGGAGCAGCGGGTCTACTCTGAGCCCCTCCCGGATGACCGAGCTTCTCACCCTATCTCTAAGGGAGAGCCCAGCCACCCTGCGAAGAAAACTCATTTCGGCCGCTTGTATTCGCGATCTCGTTCTTTCGGTCACTACCCAAAGCTCGTGACCATAGGTGAGGGTAGGAACGTAGATCGACCGGTAAATTGAGAGCTTCGCCTTTCGGCTCAGCTCCCTCTTCACCACAACAGACCGGCACAACGCCCGCATCACTGCAGACGCAGCACCAATCCGCCTGTCGATCTCACGCTCCACCCTTCCCTCACTCGTGAACAAGACCCCGAGATACTTGAACTCCTCCACTTGGGGCAGGACCTCGTCCCTGACCTGGAGAAGGCATTCTACCCTTTTCCGACTCAAGACCATGGTCTCGGATTTAGAGGAGCTGATTTTCATCCCAGCTGCTTCACACCCGGCTGCGAACTGCTCCAGCGAAAGCCAGAGATCACGTTCTGATGAAGCCAACAGGACCACATCATCTGCAAAAAGCAGAGACCTGATCCTTAGGTCACCAAAACGGATCCCCTCACCACCTTGGCTGCACCTAGAAATTCTGTCCATAAAAGTTATGAACAGAATCGGTGACAAAGGGCAGCCTTGGCGGAGTCCAACTCTCACCGGAAACAAGCCCGACTTACTGCCGGCAATGCGGA